>OX418224.1:17312134-17577069 GCA_948455865.1 Conomelus anceps
TCAAAAGAATTTTCAGGCTTTCCTAATTACTTATTTCTTAAATTTGATATTACTAATTTTATTTGTGAAAAATGAATTATAAGATATTTATTTATTGAGAGTATATTCATGAAGGAAACAGATGTAACCCCAAGGTACCGTATACACTTGGAAGATACAGCCTCAAGCATTCTGGTGATTGATGTATTTGAATTTAAAACACAGTTGTCATTAGTGATTATTTAAATTTAGAACACAGCTATTATTGTATTGTTTATTTCAATTTAGAACAAAATAATTATTATAGTGAAGCATATAAAATATGTTGAGATTATCAGCTCATTTGAATCTTGAACTAGTATTGAAATGGATCAGTGATGCTAGGAATAAATAAAATATTGGAGTTATATACAAATTTTAGAGTAAATTTCTAAAAACAACCGAAGTGTTATATTTTAAGTTAATCAGGTTCCCAAATAGTAATATATCCAGCATAATAATCTAGTATATAGTAGGCCTATATAGTAATGTATCCTCGAACCGCTATAGTAATGCTTTCAATTTACGATTAGTCTACCTTCATCAACATTTCAAACATTTCAAGTTTTTGCTTCACCAGCGGTGATAAGTATTGTACACTGTATATTTATTTACTAATTGCTCGTATTACTTCCTTTCATGTGTTTATATGCATTTTTGGTGCCGAGATTTTCAACCGTGGATATAATACTATTTGTTAGTCTGATATAGTTGTTTATTCATTGATTAGATTGTATTTATAAGTCTTGCTGTCTTTGAAAATGATCACATTTTAACGCTAGGCTAGAATAATAGAGCTCTTTATTGTCAGCTTATGAATAATAGAAATACAGTTAAGATAAGCTATTGTCCGAGATAATAATTTTAGAACATGATCAATTGGAGAGACCATCTTATCAGAAATATTCTTGTGATGTAATACTGAATAGATAAACTACCAACTCTGGCTGACGGCATGAGCCATGCCAATTGAATTTTTGATTAAGTTTTGAATTATAATTGAATGAACTTGTGTATTGTCTTGCTCCTTGTTTTATTTGAAATTTATGATATCTTTTGTAATGTGCAATATTTTAAATGATCACAATAAATTCGTTATCTATCTATATACAAATACTCATTTCAAAACAAAAATTGATAAACTGTTGAAGTTTTTCATAAATAAGAAGTGAAGAAAATATTGAAAAATGACATCGAATTACTCACTTTTGAATTCTCCACATCAACGGCACCCTGTGAGGTACCTGCAATGATAAATTATAAATTTGAAAATATTCAAAGTTAGCAAGCCGCGTTTAAAACACATACAAACTACATAGCTTCCCCTGTAAATAAATGTGGTAGTTCATTTCAAATTTGAAATAAAATTACAAAATTGTAAAAAATCACCAGGACTTGAAAGTTTTTCAATTTAAATCTGTTACTCTGGTCAGTAATGACATGCAAATTATGTCTTAATTAAATATTAGATCATGCTGTTTCTTATTCATCATGATAAAATAATGTTCTAATCTGTGATGTTTCCATGACGAAATACTCTAATATCAAAACTGACGCTAATAATAATAATAATATCGTGTGACCTGGCTGGCTCAGGTCTGGTGTCAGAGTTATCAGGTCGCACCTGAATAAGTTCAGGGCCTCTGACGTGACTTAACGACTGTTTTTAGGCAGCCGGGACCGACAGCTTAACGTGTCCTCCGAAACACGGGAGTGGCCCGAGGTAAAAACTTTCGGTAAAAACTTTGAACTGACGCTGATGAAGCTTCTCTTTAGAAGTGAAATGCATCCCTCCAGTATAAGTGAGTAAAATCATAATTTAATTAGAAATACAGTGTCAGTCTTGATATTAGATTGGAATAATGTTTAGCAATATTCCCTTCAAGACTTGAAGGAGTTGCTCTTGTATCAATATTGGAAATATTAGTCTACCGTAGAAGAGTAGGTAGGGTCACCGTAGCGTTATTAATACACATTAATTTATTGATAGTTTATTAATACTTTATCAATAATTTGCTGTATGTGAAGCAGCAGTACTTATTAATCATGCAACAGGCTGAGAAATTATTATATTAAATAGCAGGGCTATATAATAGCAGGGCAAAGTAATGTATACGAAATGAGGATATAACAAAGGATAAAGTAACAGATGAAGGATTTCAAATGGATTTTTTTTTAAATAGAAAAATTTGCAAGCAATATTATGTAGGTGTGATAACTTACAAAGCTTTTATTACTGATTCTGCATCATTATACAATGTATGGCTTGATTAATATTATACAGAATAAGATTTAAAAAATGAGGATGTACCGTAACTAAGAAAAAGGAACAGCTGATAAAAGAATTTCAACAGTATTTACAAATTTCTATCAAAGAGGTTTACAAGCTATAAACGATTGAAGTGAGTGCTATAAGTAAAATAGAATGCTTATAGCTTATTCAAAGGTATCTATCACTTACAATCTCTAGAAAAAATTTTAACTTACATCATTAAATGAAAAATTCAAAATTTCTTCAAAATAAAAATTTGTACCTTCCTCGGCCAAAGTATTGTATCCTCTTGCATGGTGCCTATTTTCTAGCAGTCCCTGGCCCACACTGACGACTGAAATTTTTAAAATTTATTTTTCAAATTTTAGGGAACTTAATTTTGAATATTTTCTGTGGTGTCTGGCACTCTTCAGTTTGAGTAATGACGATGATGATGATAAATGCTTGGTGATGTCAATATTAATTTTTTATGTGATGTTCTCAATATATTATAATCTTGAGGTTTGTGCGTGGGTGGTGAAATGAGATGATGGAAAAATGGCATGCTTTGCCAAAACTGAACAAAATTTATTTTTTTAGTTCTATTTTTTTAACAATCATAATTCATTTGCCTTTGTAAACTAAGTAAAAGTATCCTATAAAACTTACTACCAAGAGTATCACTGCAAGTCCTCTCTCAGGAATTATTGACAGAGTAGGCTAATAATTTTTCTCTTTTTTCCCCCTGATCACAACTTGACTATTCGCTCCATATATAAGAATAATTCACTTATTCATTAAACTTCCTTATTTATCTATTAATTTCTTTTGTAAACTTATTAATTCATCTATTCATTCATTAATTGTTCTATTCATTTATTTATTTATTCACTTATTTTTATTGATAAGGGCTACATTATAATTGAGGACACAGCACTACAGGCTTTCGCCTCAATACTGCTTATTTTACTAAATTTTAAAACTAGAGTTTGAATATTTATGTTTAACAAGTTACTGGAGATTTACATTCAGAAGTAATATACCATTTGAATCTTATTTATTCTAATTCTTTTACTTTCCATTGGAATAATATATAATCTAAATCTTTTTCATTTTTTTATTTTTATTTTCATAGTACAAATCGGTAGTCAACACAATGAACAAATTATACACCACGCCAAACACTCTGCATTGGGAATGAAAGATGCATGAATTTATAATAAAAGGGGTTTCAAGATAAATATTGGAAATATTGTATGGGGATATGGTAGATATGAATTATGAATTCAAATTACTATTTCAACAGTTAATGAATTTAGATCACTATTCTTAATTAATTGTCTATTAATATTAATAAATTAGTAATATTGAAAAGAAGTATGAGAGGTGTGAGAGCCAGCACTAACACCATTTAAATTAGCCAGAAACCATTGTAGAACATAGTCAAATGCAATGTTATTCTGGTTAATCATAAACCAACACTATTAGAGAAATCATTAGAACAAAGTTGAAATGAGTTGTACAAGTATGTAATTTGGATAAGCAGCTTTAAAACTCATGTGTGCAGAGGTGAATAATGAAAAATATTAAACAAACATGATTGTTGAAAAAACATTGCAGTGATTTTAAACTTACATATTCGTGTAATAGCCATTTCGCATTGCTTTCTTAGCATTATAACAATGAGCTGGAGGTCTTCAGCCGTTTCTGAAGGAGTATTACAATAATGCGAAAAGGCCATCACTCGAATATGTAAGTGTTAAATTCACTAGAAGAGTATTTTAAACAATTATGTGTTTAAATATTTTATTCTTACTTAGACATGTCTGAGGAAGCATTCCAACGATGCGAAATGACCATCATGCGAATAAGTAAGTGTTGAATTCATTAGAAAAATTTATTTTCAATAATTATTTGTGTTCAAAGTATTTATTATGCAATTTTTACTATACAATTTTTTTTCGGAGGATGAAGCCCACATAGGTCTGAGACCTGCGCGTGGGTAAAGAATTGGATGGTGATTGATTACTATTTTATAAACATTATTTACCTATTATTTTATAAACAGATAGTTTCCACAAACGTACAATTCGAACTAATAAAATAGTTGAATAAAATGATAGGATGAAAAAACTTCATTGAGAATCAAATAATTATGATTAAATTTATTAAGGTTGAATAAATAAAGTTTCTAAATCACTTACCGTTACTTTCAGGCATCGGTGTATCCATTTAAGTTCTTCTTTTCTAAGTGCTAAGCTCCAAGGTTCCAAGTTCTCCTACATCCAGATGGCTTTTCAGTGACAAAATTCGACTAGAATCACTTTTCTACGTTTTTCTTGAACATTCACTTCCCAATCAGTGATAAAATCCCATCACACTTGAATAGTAGCCCGTGTAAGAGCCCTAGAAAATGTCCAAATTTATCACTTATTATTCAACATGTCTGTGAGAAATATTAGATAACTCTATGAAAATACGAAGAAACATCAATAAATCACTCTTGAACTGGCCGAGTTCTAGTAGCATACTTCAAGAGGCTGAATATCGGCTATAGAAGTGGGAAAATTTGACATCAATGTTTAAACGACTAGTGGAATAAATATTTTTATTTGTGAAAAAATAAAATATAATCATTGGATAGAATTTTTTCATAATTTAAAATAATAGAAATATACAGTGTCAGTTTTAATATTTATTAGATTGGTCATCAAGTATTTGGTCATGGAAAACATCACAGCATTTAATAGACTTTAATAAAATTCATGGGTTCATAAAATTCATGTTCAAACGACTAGCAGAATAATGCTTTTACACATTTGAATTATATAATACTCTCACAATAAACTCGTAGAATTATTGGCTGGTCTTTCAGTTCTATATCTAGCATTAGCTAGCTTTAATGCATTTAATAAATATAGGAATTCGTGGATTCATGTCCAAACATCTAGTCCTAGTGGAATAAATCTTTACACTTCGTGATAATAAATAATAGATTAATAATTAAATTAAGTGGAATTATTTCTAATATCTAGCTTAGATGCATTTGATGGATGATAAGATTCATGGATTCATGAAATTCATGCTCAAATGACTAGAGCAAAATTTTTTTGGCATTTCATACCTGCTTTAAATAGGATAAGAATAAGAATATATTTTAATTTTTATAATTTTAGAAAATCTGTATCAGTAATAATTATTGTTAACGTTTCCAACCAAAGTCAAAATCTCAGCCTGAAGATTTTATCTTTGTGGCAGTCAGTATAATGTAAATATAATTGTAAATACAAATACAGTAAATAAAATATTCAAGAAGTGTCAGATTGAAGAAACAGTGAAAATTCCAATCTTTTTGATGAACATTTCCTGAAACATTCGAAACTAAGAAACTTTTTTCTATATTTTTATTATTTAATTTTTTTTTGTTTCTCGTTTTTTGTATTATTTGATTACTGTCACTGTCACCTTCCTACTGTCTTGTTGCTACAAATCTATCAACAAAGATAAAATTTGTAATGATTGAACACTGATGAATCAGTTAATAGTAATCAACAATTAATTGGTGAATCAACATTTATGAATCAACTTCCCAATAAACTAAACGAAAGACTGCTCCAATCAATTGCAAAAGTTTCAAATAATTGATTATTTATTCTTTTGAAAATGGCAGAGCTCACTTAATATGCGTTCAATGCCATTCAGGTCGACAATAGAATGATTATTTCTTTCATGAGACAAATTTATGACTCATACAACGAGATGAATGGTGTCAAATAAGGTA
This sequence comes from Conomelus anceps, assembly GCA_948455865.1. Lineage (NCBI taxonomy): Eukaryota > Metazoa > Arthropoda > Insecta > Hemiptera > Delphacidae > Conomelus > Conomelus anceps. The sequence goes on from OX418224.1 coordinate 17,318,185, forward strand.
GCATTCATATTCATAAAGTGTATCACGCAAATTACGTTGGTGTATGCTAGACTGATGGATGAAGCCTGAACTTTTTTATAGACTAGAAACAGTTCAATTGACCCAACAACTTATCAATTTATGTTTTATTCAACTGCTATTTTTATTTATAAATTGACTACGGTACTGTTTATAACTTACATGATAAAGAAATATTTACTGATTATGGAGAATATTATTTTACTTAAAAAAATATTTGAAATATTTAAATTATAGAATTAATTTATTTATTTGTAAATGGTTTGGATTGCAAATCCTCCTTTAAACTGTAAGATTTAAAATGCAAATATAGATAATTAATTATTTTTATTCATTAAATTATCAATAATTATATTTATGTATGTATCAATAATAATGTATAACGAACTTTCTCAACACTGTATTACTCCGCCTTTAAATTTTTCCACTGCTCCACTGTGTTATTAAATAGTTTTTATACGAACATTTTCTTTATGCGGAAGATTCAAAATAGTATAATTATTATTTATTAAATCATCAATTACCATGATAGGCTTCTTGCTAAATAAATTCTCTAACACTCTATATTATTCATACATTTTTCAGCTGTTCTTCTGTATTATTTATTAATTTTTTATAAGATTTAAAAATAAAAAATTCAAAATGGAAAAATCATTATTTATTAAATATTATAAATTTTTATAAAATGCTTCTTGTTGAATCAACTTGTTTTCACCATGTATCATTTATAATAATGTTTAATTCAACTGTTCCTCTGTATTATTGTATAATGAGTGATTTTGTATAATCTTCCCTATTTTCAATTTTTCTATTAAGTACCACTAATTTTTATACTGCCTCTACATTCAAATTTGATTTGAAATTGTCAGCTCTAGTATGAATTAAATGATTTGAATAAAATGAAAATTAAATAAAGATTTCTGTTCCCCTATTCCTATAAATCATTCATTCTATATTCTATATTTTATAAAATTCAAAACGTTTCGTTATTTTCAATATGTTCTTATCTAATTGGTTCAATTCAATGTATTTTGATCAGTGTCAAGAACTGGTTTTAAACCAATTTAGCCTAAACTAGATAATATACATAAATTCAAAGCAACAGCTTTCAAGACAAAACAATTCAGATTTTTAGCAATTATTATGAATTGATCTTGTTCGAAAAGAGTAATATTATTTGGGCTTTGTCACGTAAGTGTTTGAATAAAGATGCAACAAAGTCCAAAGCAACTCTGATTATTTATTTAATCAATTCTATCTATTTATTCACTTTTTTATTTACTTTTTCAATTTTTTATTTATTTATATACAGAATAACAATGAAGTGGTGATGCAACAGACAACGTCCAGAACTCTTCTCTTCACAAAAATGTTGGGATGTAGTACTTCAAAATACATTATTTAAAACCCTTGTTTCCTTTCCAACCAAGACTAAGCATTTTATAGAATGACAGATTCGACTGCAAAAATGGACAGAAAGTGAAAGTTTGTTCTTGCAATAAAACTTTTACAACGTGAACGTACACAGTTGCATATTTAATTAAAACGCTCACTCATTCGCCAACAAGTGAAACGCCAACATGCTTTTTAGAACCAATAACTCAGTTATTCAAGTGTTAAATCGAAAACATTCAGAGCTATCTTGTTTGATAGATTAGCACAATGAAAGTGGGTCAAATTGTTGAATGAGTAACACATCATGAGTCTTTATTATATGCTGTTGATACAAAAGTTATTAATAAAGAAAATGTGAATTTACATAAGAAACATCAAATTACATTAGGAATTCTGTGTGCAAAAAACATTTTAGTAGATTGTAAATCGAATTATGTCTAATCTACATTTGAGAAGCTAAAGGTCAGGTCAAGCTATCTAGAAAGAATGAGAGTTTGATACAGTTCAAGAAAACAGCCACTTTTGAGTGTCTGCAACAGAGCGATGAATTGGGTAATGGATAATTGTAGTGACGAAGAGAGAGGGAGAGAGCGAGAGAAGTGATGAAGGGGGAGAGAGAGAGTGAAAGAGAGAGAGAGTGAGTATGAGAAAGTGAGCGAGAGAGAGGAAAAGAAAAAGTCTTCAACAAATAAGTTGATGAAAATTATTCAAAGAACAATATCATCTGCCAATAGAATTGGCAAAGACTGATGTATTTCAATCAATTGAACGATAAGATTATATATTTATTATACTAGCAGGTTGCCCGATTCAATTGAATCTGGGTATCTACCGTAAATTCTATTTACAAATTTAATTTAATAGTCTCTTTTTCGGTATCCCTCTTCCCCTTTATCATTTTGTTGTTTTACTCCTCCTTCTCCTCCTCATCCTCCTCCTCCCCTCTTATCCTTTGAAACTTCTTCCTCCTCCTTTTTCTCTTCCTTCTTTCCCTCTTCAACTTCTTCTACTCCTTATTTTCTCTCCTCTCCACACTCAATCACTTATTCTTTCTCTGCTTCTCCTTCTCCTTCTCCTGTTTTCATCTTATTCATGTTCCTCCTCATCCACTCTCTTCTCCTCTTCCTCCTTAAATCCCTCATTTTCCAACGCAAGGGCTTCGTCGACAGAGAACATCATCTAGACGTCTATATAATAAGAGAATGTAGTGAGGAGAGGAAATTAAAATTGATTGATCTTGCTAAAAAAGTAATACTAATAATGAAAAAATAATTGTGGTGAATAGGAATAGTGAATATTAATAAATAAATACACCCTGGTCTAATTTTGAGAGCCGTCAAAATGTCAAGATATCTTAGTGGTATAAATAGAATTTAATTTAAAATTGACTGCTAAATATAGCTTGTCTGTCAGCATTAATCAATGAAATAATGACAAAACAGTCAAACTGCGAGTTTAAAACTTGACACCTTCATGAAATAAATGTGACATAATCAATAAATCAGTGTCACTTTATTATTTTCTGTCTGTAGTACGTCTTCTTTTTTGAAATTACATATGAAGACTCCGGTTATAAAGTATAAGACAATTAAGTCATACAATATTACCAATCTAATACACTAGTTACCACAATAACAATTTAAAAAATTAGTTGAGGTGAGGCTTAAATTCGATGTGTAAGGAACAGTACTTGTACATCCAGTAATTCAATGTTACTTAATCAACTAATCAAATAAATGGATAAATAAATGAATATATTCAAGCTGAGGTTGAGGAAAGGTGTTTAAATAATTAAATAAAATCAATATCTATACAACCAAAATGAGAATAGCCTACTATCAGAATTACATAAATTCATAAAAAGTTGTTTCCGAATGTATTCGGAATACAGTTTAAGTTTTATGGAATTTATGTTTTGTGTATGAATAGAATGTAGTTCTAGGATTATAATGTTTATTAAAATAAAATTTATGTAATTAGCGAACTTTTCTAGTTGAATATTTAATTCCATAAAAATGATCCTCTCCGCCATGGATCCTCTCCTATAATCCACTAATAGCTAATATTATGAGTAAAAGCTAACGGTATATAGTGGACTGCGGTTCACAAGCGATTGTTTGATCTTGCTGTCACAGCTGACTAAGTAGGGTACTATGTCAATCCAAAAGCTGTTACAAGATGAAGAACACTGCTACCGCGTTTATCATGAGTTTACTAGAATTGAAATCATATCAGTATTTTCATTCCATTTAAAATTCCTATAGGGAAAAGCTAGGCTTATTTGATAAAAAATTGAGGGTGTTAAAGATCCAAAGGAAAGCTGTTAGGTGTATGGAAAGAGTGAATAGATTAGATTCATGTAGGCCGTTGTTCGAGAGACTTGGTCTCCTAACTGTACCCTGCTTATTTATGTGTATGAAGCTACTTTATATGTAAAAAGATTGACCAAAACCTTGACGAACACGATTATAAGAAGTCGAGGAGATTATCACTTGATGAGTCACAATAGTAGCTTATTCGAACAAAAACCTAGTTGTTGGTAGGAAGCTCTACAACAAGCTACACCGCAGGCTTTATAGTCTTGAAGATATAGACATATTTAAAAATAATTGAAAAAATATTCACTTGACAAAGCTTTTTACAGTGTACAAGAGCTCCTTTCACATCAAAATGAAGCCTCACTTCAGCTAATTATTGATATAGTAATTAAATAGTGTACAAGATTGGTAATATTGTGTGTATATAATTGCTGATCTGACTTGTCTATACTACTTAACAGGAGTCTCCAAGACGAAATCTACAAAAAAAAATATTATTAAATTGAAACAATTTATTTATTATTCTGCTAATATTTAGCTAAGAAGCCTAAGATAACACAAATATTAGTGTACAGTTATAATTGTTCTACTCAAGATTGATTAGTGAAAAATTATTTTAGAAAAGGATTTTGTTTATCTCTGGATTTGTATTTTTAGAACCCGCATGATGTGCTTTGTGATTACTTTAAATTACTACTTTGTAATTCATGCAACTATCACCTTCGGAGCATTCCATTAACATTCTATGTTATGAGAACTATCCTGTTTGGGATTATTATGGAAATGAAAATTGCATCCAATAAACGAATATTCCATTGTAATTAATTATAAAATTCACACATTTACTCATCCTAAAAATTAAAAAAAAAAAAAAACAAAAGCAGTAGTAAATTTAAGAACACAAAACTACTTCGTTGATTGAAAAAAATGTTGCAATTCGAGACACAAGTGCGCTTGAATCTGAGGTTTACAACTAAAGTAAATTCGTATGGCTTTTCGTGGTGGGGAGACCCTTACGGGTAGTTCCACCTCGCCGCTTTTTTAACGACTGCTTTTTTTTATATGCAACCGGGACCGACGGCTTAACGTGTCCTCCGAAACACGGGAGTGGCTCGAGAAAAATATCTTGTACTCAACTGGGATCGAACCCAGGACCTTTGGCTTATCAGACCAGCGATAAGCCAACTCGGCTACGCCGACTCCAGGTTTACAACTTATTACACAAAACTAAATATAAGAAGGCTACTCATAAAATGAGAATAATAATTAATCAAATCTAATAAAAACGAAAGTTTACAAACATTTTGATTGAGGTGTATGAATTGTTGACAAAACAAAACACACTACTTGAAACTGAGATTTACGGTACTACTTGTTTAAACAAAATTAAGTCTTACACTCGCAGGATAAGAAAATAAAATAAAATGAATGAAAACAAGAGTTCACTGATAATTTGACTGAATAAAAATGAAGATATCGACACTGATTGATAATAAACACTGAATCAATATTTCAGATTTGAAAGGCGTAGCTTACTGAAGTATGAAAATAAACACAATAAAAAACAAACTAGCATTAATTGAATAAGAGTGTGTGTGTTCTTTTAAATAAGCGTCATTATATTCAGTTTAGGGCCACATGTTATTGAATTTTGTCAAGGTTCCAATACAATCAACCAACATTATATTATAAAAAGTGTTTATTTTCTTGTAAGTTTAAATTTTATGTATTTTTTTCTAATCAATAATCTTATCTACCTTGTCAAAGCTCCAATATGTGTGGAATGTATTGTTTTTTTACCAATAAGTTTCATTCTTTGTCTATTGTTTTAAAACGTCATCGGCGAAATGTTAAGTACTAGAAAAGACAGGTCAAGGATACTGAAATAAGTTTCTAGACCTAGAAGTTTCTAGACCAATCAATAGCGATTTACGCCGTTTTAAAAGTTCAACTTGAAAGGAAGCAATCTGTTTGACAATTATTGAAAAAATAATGTTTCCGTGTAGACTAGGTTATTATTATTAATAACTTGCATTTATTTTGTGGAAAACAGAGAATTTTGTGAACTATTGAACATTCTATGTTGTCCGGCCCTCACTACAATAACATTTTGAATAATTTTGTGATTTTTATTCTGTAAAGGTATTTAATGCATTGTAAGAAGCCTTCAGTTATATCACTTCAATTCATCCATTTTTTATTCAATCATTACATGAGAATAAAATCACTTCAAGACTGATGCTATTGTAATCCTTATCTCTATATTCATTTATTCATTTTCATTTTTCATTAAACTTACTATTGTAACTCACTTTTTTATAATTTTCTCAGTAATAATTAAATCATTACCATTTTATTTATCAATAGATAATTAGCTCTCTTCTATTGTCTATATTAAATCTGTGTCAACCTGAGATAATACAAAAATCTATTTATATCAGATAATAATAATTAACTATTGGTGGAGAATAGGGATTGGTTGAATTCTTTACAATACGGTACCACGTTGTCTATTCATCTGAAAGTCTTACTTTTAATGAATAATAAAACGAAATTGTCACAGCTACATTTATTACACATTATGGATACCTTCCACAATATCACCTTCGCCATTACTAAGAATCTTACTTTTAAGTTAAATATCGTGCTTTATTTAACAAGACTGAACTTAGGAGTGTCTCAAAATCAAATTCATACAATTCCATGACATTTCATGAGTATCACCATGGCTTACTTTCTGGTAACAAATATTCAGTTTTCATCAGGACAGAAGTCAGGAATTTATTTTTAAAAATGTTAACTTATCGAATTTTTTGGAAATTTTTTATAATCATTTACTTTAGCAAAATAGCAGCCTAATTATGGTAGCTTTTTGTGCAGATAATCAATGAACTCAGGAATAGAACTAATTAATTCAGGAGACCTACTGAACGTTTTTGTCAACCGAATTCTTCCACTTCAAATACAAGACCTTAGCCTTATTTTGATAACATTTTATGCATAATTCATGGAATATGTTTTGGCTCAACCAATGCAACCTTAGCCTTATTTTGTGATGTGCTTTTATTCGCGGTTTAGGCTAGTAAGCTAAGTGAATGAGATACATCAGTTGCAGTATAGTAATAAATTTTGCAACCATACAGTTCAAGGTCTACTAGTACTGCAGGTAACTTCTCACAGTCACAGGTGTTAGAAAAAGGAGGAAAACGAAGAAGAGGGAGAAGAAAAAGAAATGAAAGAACGTGTTCTGAGAGTAATTGTGTGACATCTCACCTTCAGTCAATACACTAAAACAATATTGAAATAATTCACTGGCATTGTCACATTAAAGCAAAATAGTGTCAGGAGTAATTACAATTGTAATCATGCAACGATAGAACTGATACAAGCGCAAATAGTGCTAGAAATAATCACAATAATTGTAATTATTCAACCGATAAGAGCTCTAGAGAACTGATTACTGATAACGCGATATGATCAGACCTTGGATCTTTCAGATCTATATGGTTTTGTAGAATAAATTGTGTTAGGTAAATTATATTCTATCATTATATATAATATAATAAATAATATAATATAATAGCCTATAATTTAATATATTTAATATTATATATTATTCTATATTATATTCAGATCTATGGTTTTGTAAAATAAATTGTGGTAGGTAAGTTATATTCTATCATTTGACAGATTATCGAATTATTACATTTTACTAAAAACGTTTATCCAATTATATTTAGATGATATAGGTAGTGATATTTTTTGCGTTGTACAGATTATTGAGTGAAATTATATTGGATTTTTTTAAAGACGTTTAGAATAATTTATTGAGCATCATGAAAGAAAACCAGGTGTACTAATTTATTATCTAGAATATTTGGAAGGTTAATATTTCTATCATAGAATTACCAAAGTATTTTGTAGTACTGAATAGATTATCACATTAAGGTTTAAAGATTTTTGATTAATTATTGTGCTATGAGATTTTGAAATAATAAAGCATTACTGAAGTAGTACCTAGAGTAGCATACTAAAAATCCTTGGAAGAGTAAAAATAATAAATTATGCATCCATTTTGTTCACTTGAGTTTTTATGAGTGGATGTCATACCCTAAGATTATTATATTCAACTATTTTTTTAAATATAGTGGTGCAAGAACACAAGAGCTCATAAGTACCATTTTTCGGAATATTATTATTCTTCTTTGGTCCAAAGTAAAAACAACGGGCAATTTGATGCTTAGTTTATTATTTGAATTTTGTATATTCTGGTTTATTTTAAAGATTTTTTTGAATTAGAATTAGTTCCATATAAACATTTTTTATGCTCACATGAAATAAAACTCATTGTCTTTTCATTATAGACAGAACAATTAAGTGATTAACTTTAATTAAACTTTAATTAACTTTAAGGGCAATTAACTTTGCCATTTTCATTTATCGAACCTGATAAATTAAAACTGAATTAACGAAGTAAATGATTAAAAACTTTAATTTAAAAGAGTGGTTCTTACCACTTAAACTCTAAAATAGAAATGGAGATACTCAAAACATGGAGATAGATACCCAAGATGATAGAGAGAGAGGAATTATTTTTGCCTATTGTCGATTGTGAAAACTCAAAAATAAAACCATCTCAACATCTAAACTAATAGTAATTATATTTCTATTTGACAATATCATGATATATTTTACCTGATTTAGTCGGAGAAATTCTATACTTTCAATAGTAGCTAGCATTGGTGAAATAGTTATAACAAAGCCTCCTAAAAAGCAATTTTCAATAATAACCCTTCTAAATTTTTAAAATTATAATGTATTTTGTAGCCTATTCTATAATTCATGGAATTTCTATTTTGTGTCTTTATGGGCAATAAATTATTGAATTTAATAACCATGTCAATATGCAACTAATAGTTTGATAAATTGAACACTTTCAATAACTGGATAACGTACAAAAAACTCAAAGAAAATATTTGAAAACCAAGTAAACAATGAACAGTTAACTAATGAACCAATAAACTATCAGACTGTCACAACAAAATTAATCGCTAGTTACCTGATAATCATCCCAATGAATAAAATGGAATAAACAAATTACAACGTCACTCCTGATGCACAAAACCAGTCATGCAAGACTTCCTTCCAGCGGTTCAGTGGGTCAAGGAAACCTTTCAAATAAGACAAACGATGTTCCGAAAACTTCTAACGTTCAGCACCTGTACAAAATCTTAAAATCATTACTTCTTAGTCGTAAAATGACAATTAAAATCAAGCTAAACACTAACAAAAACGTGAAAAGTTGACACTAGAACTAGACTCGATGCTGTGTGCTAGAACTTTATGATAGAACTGAGGCTTTGTCTTGTCAGTTTGTTGTCTGTCAGCTTGAACAAAAATGCCGGTCAAATATGGAGGGGGAACAATAATCTGCGGTAGAGCAAGGACTTTACTTCCGGTTTTTTCTTTTTCTTTTCCTCTTTTTGTTCTTTTATTTTTTCTTCATTCACAGCCGGCTCCATTGATTCATCATCCTTTCCGCGAAGTTTTTAAATAACTGATCGAAAGACAATGCACGAGAATTAATTATTAAGAACTAGCAGGTAGCTCGATTCAATTAAATCAGAATATCTTCTTTGTAATCTCTTTCTTCTTCTCTTCTTTTATCCTCCTTTTTCTCCTTGAAGTTTTTTCCTTCTTGTTATCATTCCCCTACTACTATTCGTTCTCCTTTCTTTCTTCATATTCTTCTTCTTTTGTTTTCCTACCTTCTTCTTCCTTTTCTTCCTCCTCTTTTTCTTCTCCGTTCTTCTTTTGATCACACTTCTTTTGATCGTCCCATCACAATCCTCCAACTGCTCTCCTCCTCCCAATTCTCCCCCTCCTCAACACCTCCTTCACATCCTCCTCCTCCTCCTCTCATCCTGCTTAATCCTCCTCCTTCTCCTTAAATCCATTTTTCAGCACAAGAGTTTCGTCGACAACATGAAGACGTTTATATAATAGATTCTTTTATAAGCTACATGTTTTAGTCATGTTGAGTCAAGGATGAGAGTTTGCGTCAGCATTCAATCGAAATTACGAACAATTTCCTCTAAAAACTCATCAGATGCGATTACTGCAAAGTAATGGGGAAATCCCGAGTTATTTTGCGGTAGCACTTGATTTATAGCGATTACCCATTGATTGATAACCCATCTTTCATGATATTGCATAAGTTGATTTATGGTATAATTGATTAAGTACAAAATTTATGGTAATGTTTTTCTGTTCTCACGCTTAAGCATGATGTTTTATCAATAGTAGAGTTTTTGGTCTACATGGCTACATGTTTTTAATCGACTGTTGATAAGACTGTTGTTACATCTTCACAAACAGACGTTATATTGCTCTAGGATGCTTGCACAGTGAATCATCCAATACAGCTAGGCATTATACTCGAGGATAATCACCTTCACAAAATCAAAAACATGCTGAGGAATGGTGGTAGTCATGCTGCTTTAATATGTCATACACAATTCCACAGCATGCGTTTGATTTGCAAAGTGGAGTATGCAATACAGGCAGTATCCTAGAGGATATAATCACCGTCACAAAATTAAAAGCATGCTGAGCAATGTTGGTATTCACACTGTCCGTCTCTTGGATTAGTGCCTCTTGACCCGAGGGGCTCTTGAAATGCCTGTATAAATACTGTACATTTGAAGAGTCCCTCGAGTCAAGACAAACTGAAGGAACGTTCATGAATAATAGTGAGCCTCATGCCTCAATCCTTATAAGACCAAGCCTCTTCTAAGCCATATGTCAGATTCTGGTTCTTATTAAGAATAAATTGACAATGATGAAAGAATATTAATGCGTTCATTGCTCACTCTTTGTTGAGTTTTACTGAGTTTAAAGTTTAACCTTTTTTATTTGAATTTTGTCAAATTGAAGCCCATTTACAGCATGTTTATTTTAGTTCTATTGAGAATTGACAATGCTGACAATATGATTGATAAAATATTATTGAGCTTCTATAGTTCGTTTTTTTTAAATGAAATTCAACTGATTTATTTATTATAGTATATTATGATACTATCTATTAATTTTTTTAAATTATTTATTGAATTATTCATAGTTTGGAAGTTGTAAAACAATACCGATTTCCAAGTTCATTTAAGATAAAAAACGGGGTTTCAATACAGTATTTTAATAGAAAAATCATTTTTAATATGTTTAAATATAGGTCGATAAGTTTGTGTAAATTGAATCTTAATTATTGTTGACATAATGAATATTATGAAGCTATTAAAATAGAGAATAACATTTCAATTGACACTAACGCTATTGGAAATCTTGAATACCCCTTCCATATTCCCAACTTTTAAGAGTTCAAGCTGCTCCTTTAAAAATTTTATAACTTTAGTCAAGTCAACAACTATAAAAATAACATTCTGATGAGTTTTAAAAACATATTTTATACTATGACTAGGCCTAAATGCGATTGATAGGCTAATCCTAACATAAGTTACTCGTAATCACAAATAATTCTGTACTCAAACGTGCATATAAAAATATATTTTATTTTTTAAATTCCCTAAAAAATGTCCACACTCTCATAAAAAATTCAAAAAAGTGTAAAAAGTAAAATATTAAAATTTTCTGTGTGGGGTAATGCATCTCTTTATCACCACCGGTTCACGCTAGGACTCTATTCACGCCTGCCATCAAAGCACACTCAGCTCTATGCTAACAAAAAGCCTGTTGTATACCTGTAGTTTCTCTTTATGTGGAACAGGTTCAACATATATATATATTTTTTTTTTCATTCTCGTTCGAAATAGATTCGACTTCACTGGTCGATGTTCACTGAGTCGATTGATCGACTTTATGTTAACGAATGTATCGTGCTATTCATGGTTTGGAGGTTATGTACGGCATGTTTGTTAAGTTTAAACTAAATGTTTAATTATTGAATGAAAAATCGAATTGTTCTCCAAAAATAAAATAGATATTTGACGTCTGAATTGGAATTGTTCTGTCTTAAAAATACGCAATGGTTGTAAGTATAAAATCTTATTCTTCCTGTTGCTCTGAGAGGTTATATTGTTGGTGTTTGTTGAATCTAATACAGGAATTTGTCCATATCAAAGTAATTTAGATTATTCATATTTAAAATCATATGAAATAATTATATAAGAGATCATAAATGCTTGAGTATCACTTTATTTATTCAATAACTACAGTTTTAGGTCAATTTTTACGTACCCTGGGTCTCGCATTTGCAAGGGTATAATCAATGGTTATTATTTTTTTAAATACAATTGGGCCAGGCTGGTAGTGGTAAATGTCCAGGACCTCCACACATTAAGCATTTTTAGAGTCCCTAAATTCTTGGATTTCTTGTTCCATTCCGATCTGTGTTGTTATCAACTTTTTTGATGGTAAATTCAACATCTTGCAACCACTTTAAGTTTTGTCTGAAATTTGGTTTTAATGATTTGTGCAGTCAATTTCAAGACTTGAAAGTCCATAAATATGACCAATTTGCAGGCTACCAGGGCCCCCTCAAACATTAGACGTACTTCACGCCGTAGGTCCCCAGAATTGTTATCTCGTACCTCCCATTTGGCCATCCTAGATATGTAGGGGAGACCGGGGGCATGGTCTGGACATGGGGCAACATTGGACATGATTATAATTTCTGCTATAGTGTTCAAGTTGGTCAGCTTGTCAGTTCGGTTTGTAGTTCTTCCCAGAGTTGTCAGCTGTCAGTAGATTAATGGTGACAAAAGTTTATGAAATCCAAGGTAAGTCACTTTTTTAAATTTCATATCTTTTCTTGTAATAATATGAGATGTTTCATCTTAGTGATTGAGGTACTCTGTATTGAAGAATTTTCATGAAACTCATAATATATAATTATTATACAATATACTGGGAATGCTATGAGCATCAACTTAGACAGATACAACTATTTTGAGGTTAGGGGTGGATGATTTAATTGTTCTGTTGCACTTGGGGCTACATTGGACATGTGTGGGGATACTTTGGACAAGTGTCCAATGTAGCCCCATTCTTAATATTTGTTGATACTTTATTTTTAAATGAGGAATAATTGAAAATGATTATTATTGATGCATGCAATGAGAGGTATTGATATAATCTACATCATTCCTTCAATCAGCTTTGTCACTGTTCATATATTTCTCCAATTTCTTTATAGTATAGTATATTCTGGAGATCAATAATAATTCCAGTTGAATATTAGCCTACATACTAGCTACTTGATGAACAATCTAATATTAAAGCTGACACTGCATTTCACTTTTATATATTGTTTAAGTTACTCACTTATATTAAATATGTTAGAAGGATGCATTTCACTTCTGAAAAGAAGCTTTGTCAGCCTGAGCACCCTTCAAACACCCTAAACAAGATAGAACCAACTTACTCAATGACCAAACACAATTCAAATCCAACACAATTTTCAACTAAATAATGGCCACTCATCCTAACCTCAACAAAGCATGACCCCTGGCGGCAGGCTGACAAAGCTTCTTTTCAGAAGAGAAATGCATCCCTTTAGCATCTCCAATATAAGTGAGTAAAACAATATATATAAAAGTGGAATACAGTGCCAGTTTTAATATTTGATTATTTCTGACACTTCAATAATGTAACAGCTCACTCATGCTATTGATTGTTTCTGTCTTAACAGATGGTTCGTGTATATAAAAGGAAAACAGAATGGCACTTGGAAGAAGGAGACACGAAATCTGCTGTTGAGGATATAATTGAAAAAGGGATGTCATTGCGTGCTGCAGCAGCTCAACATGGAGTCAAGAAGTCAAGATTGGGGTATCTAGTGAAAAAAGCAAAAGAGATTGGACTTGAAAATATGGATTACTCATCAAACTTCAAAAGCAAACAGGTATTCACAGATGAATCAGAAAAATCACTTGGTGAGTACCTATTGAAATGCTCTAATATGTTCTATGGGTTAACACCCAAGAATACAAGAAAACTGGCATATGAGTATGCAAGAATCAATAATATACAATATCCAAAAACCTGGGATGAACATAAAGAAGCAGGTGAAGACTGGTTCACAGGTTTTCTTAGAAGACAACCCAATCTTTCTTTGCGGACACCTGAATCTACAAGCTTAGCCAGAATGACTGCATTTAACAAGCTTACTGTGGGGGTCTTCTTCAATAAACTTGAGGAAGGAACTTTTCTACAAATAAGTTGAAACTTGAGGAAGTTCAAAAAAGATATAGCTTTCACCCAAATGAGATTTTCAACCTTGATGAAACAGGAGTGACTACAGTTCCTCGGGTTGAAAAGGTAATTGGCAAAAAGGGATACAAGCAGGTAGGGCAAGTCACATCACGTGAAAGGGGAGAGCTTGTTACACAAGTGGCCATCATCTGTTCCAATGGAAATGCACTGCCACCAATCTGGATTTTCCCTCAAGTGCACTTTGATGAGAATCGTATGATGTCTGGTGCCCCCCCAGGTGCACTTGGATTAACACACCCATCAGGCTGGATGACATCCAAAAACTTCATTAAAGTACTCATTTTTTTCAAAGAGACTGCTAGATGTTCTAAAGAAAAACCAGTGCTATTGATCTTGGACAATCATGAATCCCATTTGAGTGTTGAAGGTATGAATTTTTGTAAAGATAATGGTATTGTCATCCTGACACTTCCTCCTCACACATCAAATAAGTTGCAGCCATTGGACCATTCAAGAAGTTTTTCAGTTCAGCTGTCCAATCATGGATGAATAATAATCCCAACACAGCTCTCAATATTTATGCACTGCCAAAATTGTGTTCTTCAGCCTGGGATCGTGCAGCAACTCCTGAAAATATAAAATCCGGCTTCAGAGCTAAAGGAATTTCTCCCTTTGACAAGGACATTTTCTCTGAATCAGACTTTCTGCCATCTGCAGTCTCAGATCGTCCTCTGCCAGAGCCTCAGTCTCTCCCAATTGAAGAATCTATTGCAACTCGTACTCAAACTCCAATTGCTGGGAAAAGTTCCACATTGACTGATCAACCAATTGTTACCCCAGAAGATATAGGGCCTCTTCCAAAAGGAAAAATGAGGGTTGAATCAAATCGTGGTCGTAAAAAAGGTCGGTGCATGATTGCTACTGACACACCTGAAAAACTTGAGCTTGAAAAGAGAAAGCAAGGTGCAATTCCCAAGCGAAAAATTCTTCCATCATCATCTTCATCTTTGAATGAAGATTTGTGTGAAGAGTCAGGAGATTCTCCTTTCTCATCTACAGATACCTAGATACAGACAAAAGTGACATTGATTGTGATGAAGAAATTAGAGAGGAAGATTTTGTAGTCATCAAATTCCCGCAAAAGAAGACTGTAAAGTATTTCATTGGAAAGGTTTTGGAAGTTGTAGAAGCAGGATTTGAGTACAGAATTAATTTTTTGTGCTGCAAAGGAAATAGCTTTGTGTATCCAACTGTGGAGGATCAATCTGTCATAAACATACAAGATGTGTGTAAAAAAATATCTCTGATTTCACTAAGAAGAGGTCATCACAATTTCAGCAAAAAAATGTTGAAAGAGTTCAAAATTTCTTTAAATTGATGAATTTTATCCTATTGAAAACTTTATTTTAAATATTCAATATGCTCAACAAGTCTATTAAGAATGTAAATATATGCTTATTCAATTATTATAATAAACATTCTATCTATCAATCATTTCAAAACATTTTTTTGCCTGTCCAAAGTATCCCCTCTCTTTGTCCAATGTAACCCCAGTAGTGGGGATAGTCTGGACAATTGTCACTGAGTTGTTTTTTCAATTCCAAATTTTGGTAGGATCACTCAACAAAATTTTTTCTTGATGTAATAGCAAGCTGTAATTCTAAGCTTTTGATTGGTATATATTTTACAGTGATCACCTTTCAAATTAATTTGCTAGGAATGTTTATAAAAAAATTGTCCAACCTATCCCCGGTCTTCCTACACAGTACGGTAGTGTAGCAAAAATCTTTCTTGGGGGGGGGGGGGGGGGAAGTATCGGAGATTTGGGGGCCCTTGGGGGAAAAGTTTGATGAATAGTCCCTCTAAAATCGTATACGAAGAGATTCTTGACTCATGTCTAGAAAAGCTTAAATCCATTCATTTTAATCCACATTATGGAAAAATTGTCGAATTTTCGATGTTTAGAGCTTGATTTGTGGCTTAAAATCAGTAATTTTATGCGAGTACCTATTTATTAAAATCAAGTTTATAAATTGGGTAAGTGAAAGCTTAAATTCAATAAATCCCTGCTTTTATGAATCGTTTCCCTAAGAACTTGAACCGTCTTTTTGTATATTGTTAGTTCATTAATTAGTTGTGAACAAATTTCAATGTATAAAATCTAAAAAATACTACTTTTTTAAAGCCAATTTAACAAGTTATAACTTAAAGGTTTCAAATTATTATTATAATCAGGGCCACCCAGAAACATTTTAGTAGCCTGGGGCAGAATTATGGTTAGAGGCTCCCTTAAACCTTCACCCTAACACCAATTTTCAATTGATGACTCGATTTCCCAACTAGCATTGATTAATTATAAGCTTCCAGCTATGCCTAGTTGCCTACTGTACTCAAAATAATTTGTGTAACTAATTTGAATTGTTTTTTCTCAATTTAAAGATAAAATTCTAGTGTAGGCCAACTGAAAACACTTCCATGAAAAAGCTGTGGAAGCTAGGGGCAATGAGTGGCATGAGAGAGAGAGAGCAATAAACGTCTCTTCTATTTTTGTGTAATCTCTTGGATTCGCATCGAACTATTCACTAATACTGGAGTATGCAAAACGTGTAAAAATATAAAAATTATTATGAATTTGAATGGGACTTGATTCAACTTGCAAAGAGAGAATGAATTAATAACACATCCAATTCCAAATTTTAATTTATAATAATTTTGTATTTACATATAGATGGTGATGGAATCTCAAAACATTGGGGATTCTGAGGCTTTGCCACAGAGAAAAAATTGTTTTCCAGGTCTTGAAAGTGCAACTCTATGCTTTTTTGTAGTTATCAAACACCTCCCTCCTATTATTTGTTGATTGATTCATGGTGTGACAAATTTCACTATGACAATAAACTCTAAGGGGTATCAGATCTGAACAGGTAATTAGAGAGAGAGAGAGAGAGAGAGAGATGAGTGAGTGAGTAGTTGAATAGTTCCATAATGAGAAATGAGCTATTAGCTACTGTGCAACTGCAAATTACAAAGCTCCACTCCCAATCCAAAAATTGGAGTGGGGACCATAAACCATAACCATAGTGGGTACCATAAATGGTAAAAGAAATGAGCATTTGAAGCCCGTCTGCAAAAATATTAAGAGACATTTTCTCATTTCAAGACTACTGTGTCAACTTCATTCTGGTCTGAGGTCTGGGGGACCGTCAAACCTATGTTTGGGGACTCCGAAAATACTAGGACCCACCAGCATCATTCATTTATTTCTTTGTTGCCTTTGATGGCCCAAAGCTGAGGCAATTAGGGAATCCTTGTTTTTAAAAATTGAAATTTGAAATATTCTAGGTACAGCCTACTTGAATCTGTACTTCACATTACTATACTAGCAAAAAAAAAAAAAACGGGCCAGAGGCCTCTAGGGTCTGTTAGGCTCCTAAGAGGCCTCTAGCTGTCTAAACTGGAGAAAAAGGGGCTCTGGAGGCCTCTAGTTCGCAATTTGAGGCCCTTATTTTATTTTTGATTTGTCACTAACTTACAAAATGATGTGACCCCTTTACGTTGAGGCCCAAGAAAAAACTAGCTTTGTTTCCCCATCCCCTCTGTAAACTTAATTCATTTATTTATTTTAGTTAAAGTATTAAAATTTATAGTATTTTTTTGTAGCTGTAACAGTTCACATATGAAAACTTTTTACCTCCACTAACCGATATTATCATACAGTATTTTTATTGATGCCTCCCTGCTCGTTTTTGTGGCCTCTTTTACAGGCTCAATGGGGGTTGTAACCCGGAACCCACGCCAATGCATGAAAATGATTGATAAAACTGCGTCAATGTTTTATTTTTAGAATATGGTGTTGATACAATTGTAGGTACCATAGAAACCGAGCCATCCAGATTCTTATCTTATCACAGTCAAGCGCTCCCAGAGCCGCCTATTTATGGGGAACTTTTATGGGACTCAATAAACTATAGGGGTCCCCTTAATAATTACCGCCCCGGGCCCCCAGCTGCCTCAATACGACACTAAACACAAAACAAACTTAGCTATAGCTTGTGTTATTTGAAATTGAATAAAACTTACCTCTATATCATTAAATTCATAATATACAACAAATTAAAATGATTTCGAACTCATTGCAACACATGGATGAAATTGACATCATGAACTTTGGAAGTTCATGAATTTTATGTAAACAAGAAAATGGAGACATCATTTCATAATCTAACCAAACGTTTATGAATCAGCTCAGCTGACTTGCTAGAGCCTGTGAAGGTGCTGAAAGACTGAGAGGTGTGCAAGATGCGATTTAAAGAAAAAGCAGAGAGTGTGACTGAAGAGAAGTCAGCCAGTCAGTGGGCATATAACATTACATTATAGTAGTTCTGTGAACAGTAGACCTCACTCCCAAGAATAAGGGTGCTTGCACAAAGGAACATACTCATTGTACTCAATTATAATCAATGTAGTAAAATCAAACACAATCATCAGACCTAACCTTTGATTTAATTTTTTTTTCTTGAGGATGAAGCCCACATAGGTCTGAGACCTGTGCGTGGGTAATGGGTTGGATGATGGTGATTTATGAGTTGGACCTACAGTTTTAGGTGGGTTCCGAACCACCGGGAAGTGATTTTCATCAGAGAACAGTGTCTTGTTTGCTGGCCAATCTAATCGGTCACCGTTGCAAACAGGACCTACGAGAACGCAGCTTATCTATCTGATTGAACAGATACCTAGTCTATTTCATTGCTGTTTTTCCACAAAAAAGCCACTCTGTCTTTCATCACCATGGCTGTATTTCTGTTTTCCAGACAGCTGATTGCTCAAATAAGGTCAGATTTCACATGACTGTAGAAAAATATAGTTTAAATTTGTATTATTATCACTTCTTATCACTCTTGATTGAGTTATTACAAATGATTTGTTTATATTAAACAAATATGCTATGTTATTCTTATGAATGATAGCTCAATTCATATTTATTTTATTTATTTATTGCCACAACTTTACAAACAAAACAAATTGAATTTTCATTAACTTAATGTTAATAAATTAATACATGAAATACAATAACTTCTTAAATAAATGTAAATAAATAATGTTTTTTTTTGGCACCAACCAGCAGAAGGAAAAAACCTTGTTCGCTGGTGGGAGTAATTCAGTTCAGTCCAGATTATTTAGTTACTTAAATCATATTAAGCTCAACCAGATGTAGGCCTATCAGAGTATCCAAGGGCTATCATGCGAAATCTGATTCCAATTGTATATGATTTTAAAAATCATGATGTTCCTATAAAAGAAGGCCTGAGGTCCTTTCCTTTTAAATAACCAAGCAAATTTTGAGAATTACACATACACTTACACTTACTTCACTGGGCATTCATTGAAGGAAGCACGCAAAATTTTATGGAATATGGTCCTTGCGTTTAGCCGTAAATTTGTTACAGACAGACAGGCAGATGCAAAACGGTTGACTAGAATCAAAGACCTCTCTTCGTTTGTTCAATTAAAATGTAACAACAGATCTTTTCAGGGACCAATATTAGAGACTACGGTTGCCTCTCCAGCAGCAGTAATGTGGTTGCAGCAGCTGGATTTAGAAATTGTATTCAAATGATCAATAAGACAAATTGGTAGCCAAGATCATAATATATAATGAATCCTTACCTTACTAAATCTAAAAATGACTTGCAATTATTTCTTGGTTTTTATATTCAAGACTAGCTATTAAATAGTTTCTTAGATTCTTGAATTTTTTGATCCATAATGATCTGCATTGTTAATATTAACTTTTTATGATAATTTAACAGCAGTCAATTTTAATTGAGAATAAATAAATATTTACTCAAATAGGCTAAAGCGTTTTCGAATCATGTTGAAAATGAATTATTGTGATTCGAAAACGTTTCAGTCTATGAGAGTAAATATCTATTTATGTGGCTCTGGTAGCGCAGTTGGTTGTAGCGCTTGTCTGTGGCTCTGGCTGACTTCGTTTCCATAAGCCTTGGGTTTGTAAGCCCTGACTTTGTAAGCCTTGGGTTCAAATCTCATTCAGCCATGGATGTTTCTCATCATTCACCCATTCACCTCATTACCCATGTACAAGTCTCCGGACTCATGTGGACAACTTCAGCAAAAAAATAAGCTATTTATTCTCAATTGAAATTGACTACAAGTCATTAAATTTACCATAAAGAGTTAATAGTTTCTTGGCTTGGCAATAAGTTTGTAAAGGGGATAGCTAATGGAGTATTGAAACAGAGTTATTGAATTAGAGTTTGTGAATGAAAAAGACTAGACAGATTTTGAAGAGTTACACAAGTTCTAGGATTTCTTGTTCCATAACGATCTGTGTTGTTAATATTAATGACTTGCAGTCAATTTCAATAGAGATAAATAATATTTGTATGCCAAAAGTGAGTACAAATATTATTTATTCACAATTAAATTGACTGCAAGTCATTAAATTTGAAATAAAAAGTTAATAGTTACAAGAGATGTGATGATTAGGTAAAATTTCAGTTATCTTATTAATTTTAGTTATTTCTTACTTGAAAATAGTACAGCAAAGCTATGAAATTAAGAAGCTATGGTATTTAAGGGTGACTGAAAATAGAATAAATTGCAAAATGGAGTCAAATTGATACAAAACTGCTTACCTTGTGAAAATATCCATAATTGAGTTCTCATAAATTGAGCACTTCAATATTATAATGAATAGGCTGCTTTTTAAAAAAAACTAATTGAAGACTACATTTCACTGAAGTGTGTTGACAAATCTACTGGGACAGAAAACAGCTCTTCGGTCTATCACTGCTGTTCAAGAACTAACGAAATAAGGGTTATGTTATGGATCAGTTGAAGAAAATGGAGGCAATCAGCTGATTATGAAAGCCGGTAAATGGTAGCAATACCAACTTGATTGTCATGCTCCTCTAGTTGGTATTACTAGAACTCTAATATTGTCTACATGGGACCGCATCAAAGTGGACCCAGTTCATCAGCTGATGTTTCTGTATTGTCAATGGCAAATCGATAATAATTATTGTCCTAATCGACAATAACTGAATAGTTTTTGTATTATTTAAAACAATGTATTTTTAGGGTTTTTAAACACTTTTCTTTTAAAATAAAAGTTTTAGATCAAATGGTATTATTCCTGTTTAGTGATACTACTGTACAGTAGTGGGTCTTCCACTTCTTGATTGCCCAACTTTGTGAATGCCAAGGCCCCTCTCCACCCCTCCCAATTGAAAAATCAGGTCAAAATTACTTGAAAAAGTAGATTATTATAGTTTAGTTCATGGGAGCCTTCTCAAATGTAATATTACTGGTGGTATCTGATTGCTCTCTTTAAATTCTTCAACATCTATGAATTTTAAAAGAACAAGAGTGTCACCAGTAACATTTACTGGTCACTGGTAAGGCTCCCAGGAACTCAGCCATTCTGAAAGATTTTTTTCCTACAGTGACCCGAAAAAGTGCCTATTTTTGCACTAACTGTAGCACGCAAAATAGTCTATTCCTGCACCAGTGCGGGAAAGTAAATTACAGTGCGGGAATGTATTTTTCCGCACTCCAAATTTGCAACCTAACAACACAAAATAGTGAGCATGTAATACGCAGGTTCCCTATTCTGCATTCAAAAATAGGTTGGCTACTCTGCTTCAGCTGTGAATAGTTGTTGTAGTTGTTGTTGATGAAATCGATTTGATTTGAAGATAGGTTATGTGAGGAATTTTCAGGTTATGTATGCCCTGTTTTGTTCTGTTTGAATTACTTTATACATTACTGTAGGAAAAATGTAATGTGCAATTCGAGCGCAAAGTATTGTTTCTGCACTCGAGAAATTTTCTCTCGATGCAGAAAAACGGTGCTTTGCACTCTAGTTACACAAATAGCTATTACCTTGGTTGGTTTGCTGACCACGAGTTCAAACTTGCAATAAAAGTCAAAGATTAAATAATTGCTCCCCCCTCCCACGAATCAGCGGTCTCAGTGGCGCCAAATTTGAAAAATATTGTTAATCAGCTGCTCATTCAAGATGTCGATGAATCACATGATTCCATCACTCCTATCTATAGCGGGAAATTTGAAAATTAGCTACCGTATTTGATTCTATCCCATCTCTTACCTCATTATTTAACATACTACACCATGAAATTATTCAGCGTTCTGCTGCTAGCCCAACCTCAAAATCAGCTGATCATTTAAGGTGGCATTCATCCCCATCACCATCTATGGTAGGAAATTTAAAAATTAACATCTTATTTCAACTGTCATACATTAAAATTAATAATGTTAGACATCAAATGTCAGACACCAGATATCAATCATCAGACATTGATGTCATTCAACAGATCTCAGAGTTGACCATTCAAAGGCTAAACCCAAGGAGTTGTGTGCTTGTATTTGTTAACATCTCTTCTAATCCAGTGTAGCCAAACTTGGCAGCTCATTTCCAGTGTTGCCAATTGTAATGTATTTTGTTATGCATAAATCAAATTGAACACCTGCTGCAACTGTCAATTCGCAGACTTGTTGAGACAGATCTGGAAGCACTTGCTGTAACAGTCATTTCGCAGACCTTTTGAGGCAGGTATGTGAGATTGATAAACACCTTTTGAAACAGTCATTTCACAGACCTGTCTCAACAGATCATTCACCTTTTGTAACAACATTTTTTGCAAACTGTGAACACCTGCTGTGATGGTCATTTCGCAGACCTGTTGAGACAGGTCTGTGAGAGAATACCATTGACAAATTTCTGTTATAGATACCTGCATCTATTTGTAGAGTACATATACCCCCTCGTTCAATATGTACAACATTCATTCCGAGTGTGCAACTCATGCAGTACACATCATTGGGCTTTGGGATCTGTGGTGGTTCCACATATTTTATGTCTTCTACCTGTATTAGACAGGGCAACAGGTTGTTGGGTTGTGGAAAGTTACAGCTATTGTTCCTAAATCTGTGAATGCCCATTGTTGGTGACTATAGTAGGAGAACTGGACCCAAAAAGGTGATTTTCCATCTAAAGAGAGCACAATTTGGAGTAACATGGAATACTGGGCTACATGTGCAGTGACATAATCTCAATAAAATAGAAGAGTTGACAGTATAATACATTTTACTTTCTGATCTCATCAACCTGTTGCTTTGTCTACCTTCAGGTAGAAAACACATGCGGACCCATCACAGATCCCAAAGCCTAAAAACTCTTCCTAAATATTAATGAGAAAACCACCCCACACCAATATCGTTTAACAGGCATGATACCCTATGAGGGTTTGGTAGACTGCAATTGTGATTTGAACTTACAATTATAAATATAAAATATTCAACTATTATAATTATAGGCTATTCAATTTTACAATCTGCCTGAGTGGAAAACTCCTAATGAAATGCTACCTAACAGTTTTTTGGACCATATATAGAATGCACCTTCCTGTAACTGGTAGGCCTAGGTTTACCTAGGTTTTATATAGAGTGAGCGATATTTTTCTTTTGAAAAAATAGACTGTTAAATTTCGTCGGTCAGGAGTCTGTCCAATTTGCATCACCATCCCTAGTCATTTTTCTTCTGTCTGCAGGTGTTCTGTCTGAAAGTGAAGTGCACATTTGAGGGCGTGGGTGTACTGTCGGCCGACATTACCGAGTACGAATGGTGTGTGAAGTTGAAGTGCTGTGGATGTGGCGAGGACTCACCCAACTGGCACACGTTCACTGCGCATGACAGCCATGAGCTGAAAGGTGGACGCGGCAGCGCCAATTTTGTCTACAAGTGCAAGTTTTGCTTAAGGGAGAATTCGTTGGGTGAGTTATTAAATGCTTTCCATTTATTACACATAACACAAAGTAAAGATGAAACAGGCATAGCCAACAATTATGCATTTTATGCATTTCTTAATGAAAACCCCTTATTTTAGTTCATGTCTTTGTTAAACTAGGAATTCTGATTCTTTCCAAAAGAAATCTATCAATTTAGAAGTTAACTTTAAAAACGTAGCTCTAAAACAGTCCAATAGTCCAAAAAAGTAGAAATAATTTTGACAAGTTAGTTTGAAGTGACTGACAATTGAATAAACTGACAAATATACATAAACAGAATTTATTAATTTCGAATTCCTTTAATTGCTATTACTTTATACTGAAGACTTCCGCAATGGCGGATATTGACAACAGCATTGAACAGCTGATGGGAATCGATGAATGCTACTGTACAAAAATATCAGTCACCACCGGGAATCGAACCACGGACCTCTCAATTGCCGGTTGAGCGCCCTTAACCACTAGACCATGGAGACCTTTCTGTACAGCAGCATTCATTTTCAACTTGGCCATATCGGCTCGTATCTCACAAGTTAGTTTGAAGTGACTGACAATTGAATAAACTGACAAATATACATAGACAGAATTTATTAATTTCGAATTCCTTTAATTGCTATTACTTTAAGCTGGGCATTCACGTTCCGATTTGCAGTACCACTTGCAGTCCAACCTTCAAGGTTGGATCCGAAAACGGAACGTGAATGGGCTTGTTGGATGGTTGGAATTGTAGATGGACGACTAGATGGACCACTAGAGGGACCACTAGAGGGACGACTTACGAATGTCGACGGTGTTGGAGCGTGTGTGGGGCAGTCGGATCAAATTCGTCCATAATATCTCAGTCAGTGCATGACCTTCGGGTAAGTTCGGGCAACATCGGGCAACTTCGGTTACATTTTTCGGCTCAAGAGCGACGTTCACAGCTGATTAGGAATAAAGTTGGATTGTAAGTAGGAGCGTGAGTGGAGTCGACTATCCATCTAGCAGTACTACTAGCAGTACTGCAAGTGGTACTGCAAGTTGGAACGTGAATGCCCAGCTTTATACTGAAGACTTCCGCAATGGCGGATATTGACAACAGCATTGAACAGCTGATGGGAATCGATGAATCTGTTGTCAATATCCGCCATTGCGGAAGTCTTCAGTATAAAGTAATAGCAATTAAAGGAATTCGAAATTAATAAATTCTGTTTATGTATATTTGTCAGTTTATTCAATTGTCAGTCACTTCAAACTAACTTGTGAGATACGAGCCGATATGGCCAAGTTGAAAATGAATGCTGCTGTACAGAAAGGTCTCCATGGTCTAGTGGTTAAGGGCGCTCAACCGGCAATTGAGAGGTCCTTGGTTCGATTCCCGGTGGTGACTGATATTTTTGTACAGTAGCATTCATCGATTCCCATCAGCTGTTCAATGCTGTTGTCAATATCCGCCATTGCGGAAGTCTTCAGTATAAAGTAATAGCAATTAAAGGAATTCGAAATTAATAAATTCTGTTTATAATTTTGAGTTTCGTTAAATATTTTGGAGCCAAAAATATAGAAATTAAACCAAGTTTATCACTATAAATTGAAAATAATAATAATTAATATTATAAATTACAATTTATTAGCCGATAAATCAATAATATGAACACATAATTTTTTAATCTAATATTAAGACTGACACTGTATTTCAACAAACCAGGAATATATAAGCTCAAATGCAACACATGCCCCAAGTACTACATAGGACAAACAGGCATATCATTCAACACAAGGTGCAAAGAACACATCAAAGCACTACATTCAAACTCTGACTCAACATTTGCAGATCACTTAATCAACACTGGACACTCACACAATAACATCCAAACTGACTTAGAAATTCTACACACATTCCAAAAAAGCCACAAACTAAATACACTGGAGGAATATGAAATATTCAAACACCACAAACAAGATAGAACCAACTTACTCAACGACCAAACACAATTTGAATCAAACG
Organism: Conomelus anceps; assembly: GCA_948455865.1. Classification (NCBI taxonomy): domain Eukaryota; kingdom Metazoa; phylum Arthropoda; class Insecta; order Hemiptera; family Delphacidae; genus Conomelus; species Conomelus anceps. The sequence continues at coordinate 17,343,964 of OX418224.1, forward strand.
CAATTTTCAACTGCATAATGGCCGCAAACAACCCTAACCTCAACATAGCATGACCCCTGGCGGCAGGCTGACGAAGCTTCTTTTCAGAAGTGAAATGCATTCCTCAAGCATCTCCAATATATGTGAGTAATACATTATATAAAAGTGAAATACAGTGTCAGTTTTAATATTAGATTGTTCATTAAATATATTTCATGGAAAACATCACAGATTAGAATATTAATTAGTGATAATTTCAGTACTTCAAAAAAAAGTACTTTAAATTATTAAATAATACTTAAATTAGCATTAATTATCGATAATAATAGTAAATTATTAGAAAAATTTCAAATTTGAGATTCTGGCTCTCCAAGAAGACTCTGTTGAACACTGGCACAGAAAGGATATACCGTACACTTTTACAGTGCAAGGAGCAATATGGATATTGATACAAGTTTCTGTAGAATCTCTCTTAAACAGGGGCTCCCAAACTGGGGGTTCTGATGACGAGTCAGGAGAGACAAGTTGAAAATTTCAAGTATATTAGTGTGCAGAATTTTTACAAAAATTTTAAAACATTTCCTGTGTACAGAATGTTTTACAAAGATTTTAAAACATTTGCTGTGTTTTCATTGAAAATCATGAAATATTATTATTTCTTTTGATGTGTGAAAAAAGGAATTTTTATTTTTCTTATTCATTCAAGTTTTGTGTGTAAATTATGTAGTACTTTTTCCAATATAATACACCGTACTGTCAAAATCAATATCAGTTCAAGCGATTCTGATACGATATCGTTTACAAGCATACACGGTATCGAAGAATTCTTCTGCACAATAAGGCTAACAAAATGGGCAATACTTAAAAATCTATAAAGTTTTATCTCAATCAGATCTCTGATTATATTTGCTTTTTTAAGCTCCCACTTATGCGAGAAATCCAAGGCTTTAAAAACCAAGAAGTAACAAATTAGTGTTGCTATAGTGACTTCCGATGAGCCCTTAATGAATAGCATTCAAGCTCATCCATTTCACCAACTTATTTTTCTTTTTCTAATTAACTTTCCTTGTTCTTATGATCCTTCGCTTCCTTTTAAAGTTATAGCTAAGCTCATAATTCACCTCTTTCATTACCCACGCACAAGTCTCCAGGCTCATGTGGCCATCATCCGCTTTAAAAAATTACAATCTTGTATCTGTTTTGCAGATATAGTGAAAGACAGTTTGAAGAAAATTGAAGAGAGTGAAGGGGAAAAATTTGTGCAATTGGTGAAATTTGACTGTAGAGGATTGGAGCCCACATTTTTCATGCCAAAAGTAAGTTCAAAAATTTTCTAGGTATTGAACTAGTTTCAAGTTTCAGAGCTTTTGAGTTGAAGCTTGATACCTAGAGCAACCTAGCTTGATACCTAGAGATACCTTAAAAATAATCTTATATTTTATAATAACTTGTAATAATTATTATTGTAGTTACTACAAAGTCTCACGGATCGTTCAAAGAATAATTTGTTTTAAAGCAGATTCTTTATACTTGAATCATGCTATTCAGCAATAATTATTCAGTAATTTATTGCATTTTTTTAACACTCTCTCTTTAGTAAGCTGTATGCTTTCAAACTTGGCTTCAACTTTCTTCTTCGTGTTATCTGAATTGTGATGGAATTATTATGTACTACATGCTGAAAAAATATTTCACTTTTTTGAGAATGCTCTATTGAAGCTATCATTAATTTTTTATTATTCAGCATCATAGAAATGCATTCTAAATTTAAATCAAAATCGTTTTTTATGCATAGATACAATGTAAATAGTATCAAATGATTACAAATGTAAATCGTAATATTGCCAAATTTAATAAAGAACACTCACAGTTTTATAAATTGTAAAATTCAAAATAAACTCTAATAGCAAGTCTTAACGAGAAAGAAACAAATATTCTTACCCATACAAGAATTAATTTGTAGAGTAACACTTTTTTAAATGATATTTTTGAGACTATTCTATAAAACTAATGCCCGTATTAATAATGTTCCATCAGTCTCTCTTGACTCAAGGGATTCTTGAAATACATCACATTTCAAGTTTCCCTCGAGTCAAGAGACACTGGAGGAACGTTCATAAATACGGCCCAAAATCCTGAGCATGAGTGGAAATGTTTCGAATGCATTTCAAACCAACCTTACTTATTCAACAAATAAAAACCATTTTAATAGATTCCTCAGATACTATATACTTTGAATAAAGTCTTCTGTAACTTGAGAAAAGAACTACCAAGGTGTTATTGATTTCTGTCATGAACAATGGTTGAGCAGTTCATTGGAGCCTTCTCATTTACCGGTAAATGTGACCGGTGGCGTCTGATCGATTTATTCAAATCCATAGACATTCAAAAAAATTTAATAGACCAATCAGACGCCACCGTTACCATAAACCACTTACCGGTAAATGAGAAGGCTCCCATGAACTCAGTTAATGTATTTTTCATTGACTATAGTTGAAACTACTTCCTTTGAAAACAGTCTATTCTTCGGTCAGGTGTGCTACCCAATTAAGTTTGGCTTTCAGGATTTCAATATATTCATTCATTTGTTGATAGCAAAAGCATTTTAATAGATTTTACAGTGTCTTGTCCGATCTGTTACTTGAGAGAAAAAGAAACTGTAACCCATGCTCTTTGATACGCTGTCCTATGTATTGACACAATAAGGAGACAATTTATAGCGAGCTATATTAGGAACTTAGTTTGGGACGGTGACAAAGTAATGAGTCTCTTATAAAATCTCAGTACAGAAAATGTTAAAAATTTATACTATTATACAAGAAGTGCTGCCAAGATAGATTACAAAATGGAGACAAGTTGAGGATTAAATTATTGTTGTTATATTCTTCATTTTTTATTATTCTGTGATGTTTTCCATGACGAAATTGTACATTTTCTAATGAACAATCTAATAATAAAACTGACACTGTATTTCACTTTTATTATGAACTTCGAGGCTGACGAAGCTTCTTTTCAGAAGTGAAATGCATCCCTCAAGCATTTCCAATATAAGTGAGTAAAACAATATATAAAAGTGAAATACTGTATCAGTTTTAATATTAGATTGTTTATTATTGTTATTGCATGTTCATTAAAAGAGAATATTGGATTATTGTTATTACAAAGTTTCAAAATTTATTATGCTTTTGCATGACAGTATTCATTATTGTTAAGGAAAGTAATTTGTTTCTATATTGCTATTGCATATCATTGTTAACTACTGTTAGCCTAGGGTTGCCAGCTGTCCCGTATTAAGTTCAGTGGCGGATTAATTCATTTTTATGGGGAGAGGCGACATACTGAAAAAATACTGGGGGTCCGGGGGGGGGGGTTGATATGGAATAACAATTTTGGAAATTTAGTAGCCTTTAACCGCATTTTACACCATTCTAGCACTTAAAATGGAGAAGAAATATATTTTTTCTGTTCAAGAACAATCAAATTTCCCCTAACTAGAGTATGGTAGTTTATTTCTGTATATTCATCTGAAATGAATAGAAATTGTTGTATATGTCTTGAACAAAAATTGCTTTGCTAGCTTAACTTTTTATCAAAATTTACAAAGAAATGAACAGAGTCTAAGCAATTTATTCATGATCGTGATGATTTTTAGACCTATATATTATATTTAAATTACTCTCAACATTCTCTCATGCTTCATAATACCAGTTCTTCAATAAATACGTACTAGGTCAAATACAAACAGAGATGTATATGCCCCTACCTATTCTATAAGAGATTAATCTTATTCAAAAGTATTTCACTTGATATAAGATTTCCTTCATTCTCTGTCATTTGTTAATTCTTCATTGAATTATAATTATATAGATAACAACAGTTGAAGATAAAGTACAGGTAATATAGAAAATAAGACAAGTGGGATGACATGTTATATTCCGTCTGTCATAGATGTGGCGGGACAATTAAAATTTTACCGTGTGCGTGTCGCATGTGTTTATTTTTTAAAATGTGCAAGCCCTCGGAGGGGGCGGTCGCCCCCTCCGCCCCCCCTTTAATCCGCCCTTGATTAAGTTATAAGAACATACGGGATTTCATGGGAAAAACACGTATTTCAGGTAAAAACAACGCGCTCCGTATTATGATTCAGTGTCCCGTAAAATACCTTGCTTGTTTCAAAATTAAATTTTCATCTGAAGATGCAGTTGAATGCTTGCAGCTAACTGGAGACCATGATATGGAGCAGCTCTATAAAGAGTTCTGTGTGGTTGCTAACATTTCTTCGGACATCCTGGAGAGTAAAGAAGTTGCATCACGAAAGTGGGTGGCAGTATTTGATGAACATAACGAAGCTGCGAACTAGTGGTATTAAAAAATCTTGTCGTTTTTGTTCCTAGTGTTCGTGGTTCAAATGCGTTCGTTGAGCGCATATTCTCACTAATGTCTAATAAATGGACCGATACGAGGAACAACAGGTGCTCAGTATCTCTGATCAAAAGTGAACTCTTGATTTCAACAAACATGAATATGTGTTGTGAAGAATTTCATTTCATGATCAAGTCAGATGCAGAAATTTTTAAGGCAGCAAATCAAATTCCAGGTATAAAATAATGATTTACCCTGTTCTGTAACAAAATATTGAGAAAAGGATCAAAATTATACATGGGTACATATAGATTGTAAAAATTCTCTTATATTATTCATTTTGAGTTATTTTTTATTGTCCCTTATTTTTTTGAAATGTCCCTTAATTTTAAGAGCATGTCCCTTATTTCGCTTATTAAAAGGAGCAAACCCTGCTGTTAGGACATGTTATTATTTATTATGTTGCAATTTATTTGTCGTCGTTATCACTGTTATGATAAATTTATAGCTATATTTTATGGTTGAAGTTTTGTGTATGTTATCTATATCAATTATTATTTATTTTGCAACTGTTTGTATAAGAAAATGCTTGGAAAAATTATCTATTTATATTATATCTTCAAATTTCAATTTTTCAACTTGTACTTTCAGGGTCCATGGGAAGCTGAGTCTATCAAGAGCGGTTCGAAGTTCGGTGATATTGATCTGAGCGAAAACGATTGGGCTGACTACGACACTAAAGAGCAGGAGACTGTGGGAATCTACGACTTCACCTCTCAATTTGAACGGGTCAAATAATGTTGTACTGACACTTTTCATGTAAATAAATAATTCGAATTTTGTAGCTTTCTCTTCCATCAATCAATCATATATCTTCACTTGAATTGCATGAGTTTTGAAGTATTTTACTCTGGCTTTGAATTCTTAGATCAGTTGAAATTAACGATAGTTAAAAATGCCAATACCTTCAATTCAAAAACAAACATAATTCAAATGAAGATAGGGCTATAAGCCTGTTTTTAAACGATATAATCAACTAGACCAGGAAGAAAATATTGCATTTTCAGGTGTTATGTTGGGTAGACAATTGACCTTTGCTCCATACATTGAGAAAATATGTTGTAAAATTTCATCTGGGGTATTTGTCCTACGGCAGCTTGCTAGATTAAATTATGCAAAAAGCTACCTTTCACATATTAGGTATCATATCTTAGTATGGAGTAATTCATCAAAACAAAACCTTGATCCAAAAGTGTTTCAGAAAGCTGTTAGGTGTATGGAAAGAGTAAATAGATTGGATTCATGTGGGCCGTTTTTCAAGAGACGGTCTCCTAACTGTACCCTGCTTATATGTGAATGAAGCTACTTTATATGTAAAAAAGAGTGATATTAACCAAAATCTTGATATACACGATTATAATACAAGACGTCGTGGAGATTATAACTTTGTGAATCACAATAGTAGCTTATTTAAACAAAAACCTAGTTATATTGGTAGGGAAATCTACAAGCTACCGCATTTTTCAGACTTGCAAATATAGAAATATTTATAAACAATTAAAAAAATATTTAGTTGATAAAGCGTTTTATAGTGTGCAAAAGTTCCTTTCACATCAAAATTAAGCCTCATTGCAACTAATTGATATAGTAGTTATGGTAACTAGTGTTTAAGATTGTTTAATTGATCTGACTTGTCTTATACACCTTAACTGGAGTGTCCAAGACGTAATCTAAAAAAAAATACATCCATATAATAAATAGATATATACTGGATGGTTTCAAAAAATTCCCCAACTTTGAAGGGCTTTCATTGAAAAACACAAATATCCAATATTTTTTCACCATTCATATTATATAATCTTCGAGGAAATGAATGATATAAAAAAAGATATCCTTAACGATATTACATATTTTAAAGCCCATATTTATGATCCTACCTCCGTGCTTCATTAACTCAAGGAAAACTTGAAAGTATGTAAAGGGAGGACTTTTCAAGTATCACCTAAGATAAGGAAGCCTCAATGTTCATAAAAACGTGCCTCAATGCTGAAGTAATACTCAGTTAAAATTTACGTGCCTCAATGCTGAAGTAATACTCAGGTAAAAACACATTCAGTACAAAAATTCTTAAACTTTATTTTTCAAGTGTACAAGTGTAAAGTATCTTTACAAATACAATAATCATCAGTCATGCAAACACGTTCAGTAAAACTTACAATCAACTTTTCTCAGAAACAATCATACTATTACAAAACAATAACAAAACTTAAAAAATAATAATACGACTTTACAAGCGAAAAACAGTAACCTAAATACAACACAATCAAAATCTAACAAAATTCATGTCATTAACTGTAATACTGTAGAAATTATAGTAATAACACTAATTAAATAAATAGTAGAACACACATTCGGAAATTGTTCTTTTTCACATCAGTTAAAAAATCTACTAGTTCAATAAATACTGTCTATAAAAATAGTTTTATCTAAAATAGCCAAGTTATGGTTATTAATAAACTGATCACATACACAACCTGTGAAATTGACATTATATGTAAGTACATGAGTATCACGAATAAATTGCTTTAAATTACGATTATTTGTCAGATTTTTCTAAGGCATCGGATTTACATTACACGGAGCTTCAAGAATAATGCTTAAATAATAATCCCTTATTATATCACCTAATAATTACTTTAATTCTTTATTCTTGTCAATTTTGCTTCTTCTCATTGTCAACACCTATATTGATTGTGATTTTATTATAAAGTTCATAAAAATTGTTCAAAAATACAATGTTTCATTCCAATATTGCTCAAATTACATAGAATTTCTTTTATGATAATTTAAAGTGAGTGTAATATGGCTATGAATTACAACAGTTTTTTGTATATTTACTATTACTTCAGTTCCAATAATAAATATTAAGGCAATCGATTCTTTATTCAAAAGGTTGGAAATATTTTTTACTACAATGTCATGCGTTTGCTATTACTTTAATAAGTTTTACTTATAATTAGCATGTGAGTGAGGCAAATTATAGTTTTACTAAGATTTTATACAAAAATTCTCTTGTTAATTGCTTTTCATTCATCTGTCAAGTACCATTAATTAAATTGTTGGTCTGTCAGTTTCTTCTCTATTCTACACATTGCGCCAATATCTTTTTGCGATTAATGTTCAACAGAAATTACAATAATCTCTGAATATTACAAACCTATACTCTATTATTGTAAATTACCTTATAAAGTGTAAATATGTCCTGTCTTTTATTTTATCTTATCTTGATTTAATGTACTTCAATGCAAGTCAACATCTCCTTTCTCAACTTTTTTTTATAAATCTATTAGAATTCACTTATTTGTTGGAGATACCAACCTCTGAAATTACTTCAAGTACACAGATATTGGTTTGGGAAACAATTATACAAAATAATTTATAGTAATTGCTACAAATTACTATTTTTGCACATAATTATTGTTCTTAGGTTCGATTAAAATAGTATCTTTTTCCAATTACTCCAAACGAACACTGTACGACAATAATTATTGCTTTGAACAACACCTAATTGAACTTCATTCTCAAATTCTTATAAAATATTATCATCTTTTAGATCGTTTAATTAGCCGTTCTTTATTTCGACTTCCATTCATTTTACTTTCCTACATTAAAAAAACAGATCTATTCTAACCAGATCTAGGTACTTTAAGAATTTAAGCAGAAACTATATTACCTTAGGTAGTCATTATAAGAGCCTTATCATACAGAGTCTCTGCAGTCGCGGTCACGCGCCACAAAAGCTAAATTAAACCAGCTGGGTTAATACTATTAAAAAATATCAGCTTGCAAACAGCTGATGGTTCCAAAAATTTGTATGCTTTCATGAACTTTGATCTTGTTTGAGCTGGTCACACGCTCGGCTGATGCAATTAAACCTTAGCGACTGCAGTGGATTTGTATAATAAGGCTCTTAGAGTACAGTACACAGTCTTATTGCAATGTTTTTAGCGAATGTAGTGCCTCTATATAATAAGTCTCGTAGAATGCAGAACATATTCTTATTGAAATGTCATTTTATATGTGAATATGAGCACGCTGTTGCCATTTTTTCATCACAATTGCTTTAAAACATGACCGCTTTTCAGCTACATAACAACTTGGCAGAACTGTACACTATAAACATAAAACTGCAATCTTAAGGTTGGCATTGCCTATCTAGCTTATGGATGCGATCTTCAAGACATATTGGTCAACAACAAGGGCTGTCTAATAAATTTAGCTCCTCAAACATTCTACAAGTACCAAGAATTTGATTCCCAAACCTTCCTGCAAGTTGTATAGCTCCCCAACCTTTCAAGTTACCTCAATTTTAGCTCTCCAATCTTCCTGCAAGTTTCCTCAATTATGGTTCCCCAACCTTTCAAGTGCCCTCAATTTCAGTTCCCCAACCTTCCTGCAAGCTCCCTTGACTCCCCAACCTTCTTGTAAGTAACCTCCCTGATTCCGGCTCCCCTGCCTCACGTGTCATCCACCCCCATCCTACTCAACCTGTCCACCTTCCTGGCCAACGACTTCTCCAATACACTGGCCGTCTCTCCTATCAGCTGTTCCATCAAATCTTCCGCCACCTTGTTTTTCACCATCAGTTCCTGCTTAGAAAAATCAGTCCACTCACATTCCTCCTCCTGCAATTCATTAACCAAAAACTTATCAATTTTATTATGCTTTTTCGACCACTGCACAATCAAATTCTCACGATTCACTTGTGGTTCAAACCCGTACAACACTTTCACTCGTTTTGCCACCACTTTTTTCAACTCGTCCAGCTCCCTAGCAACCACGCACTTTTGTTTGTAATCAATACGTTGCCAAGGTAACCGTTGCTGAGCATCCTCCTCCTCATATCTATACTTCGCTTCAATCACAATCTGCTTGGTCAAATCGAACAAAAACCTCTTATATATTCCTTGAGAACTGTCCTCGCGTGTGATGAGGTTCCTAGGCGGAGTTAGGGCGTTGATGTCCTTCCCCAGGGAATGCTGAGTGTATATATAGTCGGTCAAACTGTTGACGATTGCTAGAATTTCTTGTTGCTTGGTGGGAATGCGGTCGTTGGCGATTTTGGCGCGTGCTTGCCCCGGTGGTGTGTAAGGCGGCGGAGGTTTGTTGGGAATTTCACGGAAGTAGAAGTAGGATGGAATCTGTTCTTGCACCTGTTGTAGTTGTTTGATCTGTAAAAAGAAAAAAGCTTCTTTTTAGAGAAAAATTTAAATCAACTATTCTTATGAACTAGTAGTTCTGTGAACAATAGAACTCACGCCAAGAATAAGGGTGCTTACACAGAGGAACATACTCCATGTACTCAATGATAATCATCATCACACAATGAAACACAATCATTAGCCCTAATCCTTAATTCAATTTGCGTAGTTTTTTCATGTGTGTTTCCACAATAAGTCACTCCGTATCACATCACCGGGGTCGCATTTCTAAGACAGCTAATTGATCAGATTTCACATGTCTGGTAAATGAATATTTACAAAATGTAATTCTTATGAATGATAACTTAATTGATATGAATAAGGCTCAACCAGTGAACCAGATGAATGTGGAAGCCCTATTAATGTAATTCCAATTGCATAATATGATGAAGCACATTTTAAAAATCATATGTTCCTACAGAAGTAGGCCTAATAGCCCTACTTTTTCCCCTTCTAAATATATTTTAAATGCAAGAAAATTTCGAAAATCCTTACACATACATCGCTGGGCATTCCTTAAAGGAAGATGCTTGCAAAGTTTCATTGAATTTGGTCCACGCGTTCAGCCGTTACAAACAGACCAATGCAAAACGGTCGACTTGAAACAGAGACCTCACTTTGTTCGGTCAATTAGTCATCAACTTATTCATGTAGAGAAGTTGCAATAGTAGGAAGCACGTGAGAGCTAGAACTAGGTGTAGTATTAGACTACTAAGTGCAGTAATAAACAGCAAATACAACATAGAAATTAACCGGTTTGTTAAGTGAAATTTTGATTTTTCAGGTTTATTATGGACCCAGCAGGGCCTTATTGAATTCTTGCCGTTGTTCCTCCGTACGTCTGTCTGTCCGTTTGTGCTCTATCGCTCTAGAGCTTGAATACAACAATACTTCACCATCGTTCAAGTGAGATCGCTATTGATTTTGGAGTTTGGGGGTCGAATAAAAAATAATTATGATGTAAAACAGATTTTCTCTATAGTAAACCCATCCAAACAAAAGTCATGCCGAACGCAGCTAACAATTGCATTAATTTGTTGTTCCTTCTCCTCAATGATACACTTGAATATTTACCAGGGGTCTAGGACAACTCGCCGCGGCCATTTCGCCGCCGGGTACCATCTCGTACAAGAAGGACTGATTTTCCCCTATATTTCATTGTTAACGCTTTTCAGTGATGTTTAGTTGCAGCTAATGATTCGACATGAAAAATACAAAAAACATGTTTTTTTCTTTATGGCTGCCAAATAATTTTTTCCTTGTTTCAAGAAAATTTGAGTAGTTTAATCTTTACGTGGTTATTTTTCTCGGACCTCACATAACTTAATACTTGTTACATTGTACATTGAAACACGTTTTTAACAATTATTTTAACCTAAAAAGCTAAAACAATAGTTTAACTGGACAAAACTGATGAGTAATGGCGTTTGTACGCAATAAAATTTTTCATCAAATAAACACATCTAATAAATCTTGTCCAATCTTTGACAAGACTTTAAAAAAGTCTTGTCAAATCTTGGACAAGATTTGAAACAATTCGATGAACTTTGAAGGGATTCGAAGCAGTTTGAACCTCTTTTATTTCATTGAATTGGATGAAAAATTTGATCGTGTATAAACGCCTTAAATCATAAAACAAAAATGGTGAACATATGAAATCACTCATGACACGGAGACGGGTGCGCCTACTGAAGTTAATTTATATTTTCGAGGTGAGATGGCCGCGGCGAGTTGTCCCATTCCATTTTCCAGATATCAAGCAAGTGTTGCTACGGTCACCCATACAAACACAAGCCATGCCGAACGTAGCTTAACAACTGATACGTACTTCTTGTTCAATTTGTAGCCTTTGCAACTGCAGTTCTCTGGCCTCCTTACAGGAATGCTCCAGTCCCATTTCTTCCTCCAGCCAGAACGCTTCTGTCTCACCACCACTCACCTCCAACTGACAAAAATTAATTTAATAAAATAATAGAATTGGAGAATTTATTTTATATTTCAATAATAATAATTAGCTACAATAGTGGGATTCCAAATAGCATTGAGTAAATAAATAATCTGACAATGAATAGCTTGAATGCGTTTAAATCATACTTTAAAAATGCTGATACAGTGAGATTTGATACTACAGATATAAGTGAGAAAATAAATAAAATAGACATCTAGATATTTCATCTATAGTCTAGCAATAATTTTGCATCAGCAAGCAGATGAAATATAAATAAATTGTTTGTTTAAAGCGAAGAATGCACTACACAATTTCCTTTGAAGCATTGATCAATACCTGTCAAAATAACGATCAAGCAAAATTCAACCTTCTATATCTTGTCTACTACGTAAATTATTGAAAGCCACAATAATGATTATTGATTGAAGCCTTACTGGGCAATTTTGTTATTGGAAAACGAATAAATCAATATTGTAAATAAAGTTTAGTTTATAAATGTAACAAATTAGCTATTGAATCCAATAAAATTATTAAAATAAATATGTTATTGTAAAATTCTAATAAAAACGACTATTTTTTTAAACTGATGATGCACGAGACTTCTGCGTGTGTGATGGATGAATGATAATGATGTTTTAGATGGTGGACCTACAGTTCTAGGTGGGCTACGAACAACCAAATAAGTTTTTTTCAAGGATGGAGCTCACATAGGCCTGGGACCTATGCATGGATAATAAGCTGGATGATGATGATTGATGAGTTGGATCTACAGTTTTAGGTGGGTTCCGATTTCGAACCACCGGGAAGTGATTTTACAGCAGAGAACTGAGTCTCATTTGCTGGCCAATCCAATCGGTCACTCTTACAAAGTCTTCCCAGGAGAGCAATCTAATCTGATTGAACAGATACACACGTAGCTACGGATAGCTACGGTCCACGGCTATCACAGATAACGTCATGTTATTCCATCTTAATATCTCATCTCAATCTACAATTCTTAATTTTTCCCCTTTTTTCTCCGACTCATCCCTTCCTTTCCTTAAATGAATAATCTATTTATAATAAAAATATTTCTAGTACGTGGGTAACCATAGTTGAAAAGGTTCTTCAACTCCACACCCAACAATGGTCTCTGCAAATTGTTTGCGTATTTTTATTTTTATGCTTATTATTATTATTGTTGTTGTTAATTGTTATTTTTGTATAAAATTGTGTGTTTGAATTGAAATCTTAATTATTGGTGATTTTCTCGTGGATATGGAAACACTGCGGACTATTTTCATCCACAATGGATAATATCAATGAATACATCTATTTGTATTTATTATAATACATGAATAAAACTATTAATGCTTATTATTTTAAATAGACAGGGTTCTTGAGAGCTCAAAATAGATGAAAAACAATACTAAACTTGACATTCATCTTAACGCACATGATTTTAACAGATTTACAATAGTAAGTTATTCGAACAAAACTCCAGTTATATTTGTAGGAAATTCTATAACAAGCTACCGCAGTTTCTAAAGTCTTTAAAAAAACATTAAGAAAATATTTAGTTGAAGCTAATATAGCTTATAGTGTTCAAGGGTTCCTTTCAGATCAAAATTGAGTCTCACCTCAACTAATTTAAATTGTAATTGTGGTAACTAGCGAATAAAAATGGTAATATTGTATTTAATTGTTGATCTGAATTGACTTGTCTCATACATAACCGGAATCTTCAAGACCTAATCTAAAACAAATACGTAAAAATATCAATCTTAAACCACCATTTACGTTTCCAAATATTTATATTCACTTCAAAAAACACATAAATTCCCACCCAAATCGTGAATGCTACGTCCGTATACAACCGTCCGTTAATAATCAATAACTTCATAACATTCACTAAATCACGTCCAATAAAACATTCTAGTACACAAATTAACTTCAAAACACAGAATAACAATAGAGTGAAGACGCAACAAACAAAGTCCAAAACTGCTCTCTTCACAAATTTTGACTATGCTATATAGATTGAGGTCAATTTAAACTTTTACGACAGTAATTGAAATTACTCTCTTAGAAACACCACAATTTCTATTTAACTGGCATAGACTCCAAGCTGGAATCCGCAGACTTTTACAACACAACGTCTGTTGCCTGCGGTAGATCTGATTCTCACCACTATTAGTATAATAACAACAACTACAATCTATGCACGGAACAATAACAACAACAAATTAACGGTAATCTGTGTACGGAAATAGGCAGAATGGAGAAATTTAGACCAAAATGGCGGGACATCTATAAATAAACAAACTTTTAGGTGATCCTATCAGAATCTATTTGGGATTGTTGTCTGTAACTGTGTGTAAAATAGTAGGCTGGGACCTGTTGTATAGAAATTAACAATTGGTTTTATTAAAACTGGTGTTTGTTGTTACTGCAGAATGTTATGGAAGCTTTTTTATATAGACTGTCATTTGCAAAATGTTATATACTAGACTCTGATTTTAAAAATATTTTTTTGGTTTATCGATGTAAAATTTCAAGTTTTTTTTATTGAATATTAAAAATAAGGAAGTGTTGCATTCACTAGTAATATCCATTTTCACTATTATTTTAAAATATTAAGTGAAAAAGTAATATGGAAATACAACATCAAAGTAAAATGTATTAGAATGTTATTTCTTTTATTTTGGGAAGAAATATTTTCAATAATGGGGGAATGAATGTATAACAATTAAATATCAAATTGTGAAATACATTCAACTAACTTATTTCTTTTAATGCTACAAATCAAACCTTCGGGTATTTGACTGCACTTCAAGAATCAAGACATATTTTTTGTAGAATATTCGATCCATATCTTGTTCCATAATAATAAAATATTGAAATTTCAATTATTAAAATATAATATGTTATTTTGATTCCTGTTGTGAGTTTTAATTAGAAATTATCAAAAGCATGTATCAAATAGTGGGTAAAATAGCCTTCTCCCAAAAATACAAAAAAATACAACTTCAAGACCCGGCGCAAAAGGAAACGTAGCTTGCTGACTTTTGATGAAACACAAGTGAATTACAGCTCATCTGGCTTCCATATGCGCATTCTAATTCATTTCTGTGTTTTACAAAAGACAACATGACATAATGTGGAACAAGGAAACGAATTAAACCTCACCCTAGTGTCTATTTGCGCAGTTCAATTAATTTATTTGTTCTGCAAAAGTCGTTCAAGCCAGTATTTTTATTTGCCCTACAAGTAAGCATATTTTTTACAAAAAAATTGCTAAAAAGTTACAAGGATTGGCTAAAATACTAATCAATAAAAACGTAAAAATAAAAAACGATAAATAATAATAACGATGTTCTCACAGCAATAGACAACATATCAATAGTCGGCAAACCGCAAAACTTTATAAAAACAAAAATGGCTGACAGTCGAAACAATAACAAAAAATCGCGTCTAAAGTAACCAGGACTCGAGCCACGCACCACAAGTATAGCTGAACGCAACTACAGAGAGCAGACAGTAGCGTTTACTCCGTGTGTTGGGAGTGTAGGCGTTCATTGATCAAAATGGCATTGGATGGGGATTAGTCTCTCTATTTTCGATCTTTCTTTCTCTTTTCCTTCTACATCCTTTTTCTCTCTTTCTAGTATCTATTTTTATCAGGTCCCAGCTGACTTTTGGGTCCGCAGTTATTGGACGCGGTAGAGAATTACGTCGTCGTTGTCTGACCGACGTCCGGTTCTCTTTTTTTCATGATATTTCTCTTTTTTCTATACTCTTTTCTCGTACTCCTCTTTGTTATTACGCTATCCAGTCTTCTTACAAAATTTGGAGGCTCTGAGAAGTCAAATATTTGCTTCCATTTACAGAATATTTAAAAGGAAAATAGGAAAGGCACTCAGGCATTATTCTATAAAAAACATGATTTTTTATCTGAGCTTCTCCATAATAAGCAATTTATTGTAATCAATTTAAGGATAGCCCTCAGGCCCTCTTATTCATCTGGTAGAGCCTTAATTAGAATAATATTTTTCTTTGTAGTGGTGAAGGTGATATTGTGGAAGATATCCATAATGAATAAGACGAAATTGTCACAACCACATTTATTAAATATAGAGATACTAGTTTCGGATGTTACTCCATAATAACTCTCATTTCAATTGTTTCAATTAAGTATCATAATGAGTGAAATAATTAATATTGTCCTATAAATTCATTCACCAGACAGAGTTTGTCTGAGATTGTTAATGGAGTAACATCCGAAACTAGTATCTCTATATTTTTAATAAATGTGGTTGTGATAATTTCGTCTTATTATTCATTAAAATAACTTATTTTAAATTAAAATAAGAGAGAAACAAGTAATTTCAATTGTTTAAATTAAGTATCATAACAAGTGATTTAGATTTTTTTAAATATTGTTCCATAAATTCATTCACCAGACATGTGAAATCTAATCTGAACAATCAGCTGTCCGGAACAACATACAGAGTGATTTTCAAGTTCGGAAACGGCTTTGTATCGCATAAGCAGGAAACCCACTAGCCCGGCACCGGCGGCGACCGGCGATAACCGGCGACGGCCGGCAATTTACAACAATAACCCACTAGCCCGGCATAGCTCCGGCAGAAACTGGAGCTGACAGAAGAAATGCAGCAGTTGCAATGGAGAGTTCGTCAGATGAGGAGTTATTTGTGATAGTCGCGGTGTGTGCTGAAGAAGAAAAGAGACAGAAACTGAGAAAGCAATTAATAAAAATAATAATTAATTAAAAACAAAATTGAATTAAGATAAAAATTAAAAATAAAATTGAAATAAATTAAAAATAAAAATGAAAATTTATTTTTATAATTAAAAATTTAAATAAAAATTAGTTAAAAATAAAAAAAAATTAAATTAAAATAAAAAAAATTAATTAAAAATAAAATTTATTTAATTAATTATTGATTAATAAAAATAATGTCATGTTACTATTTCAATTTAATTTGAACCAATAACAAAAATAATCCATGACATCGAAATTCTGTCCCTGGATCGCCTTTTGTGACTTCATGTCACCTGTCATGCCTGCTATCTCGTCCAGAACTCAATAACTTTTATTACGGTACATCACAAAATCATGTTTTAATTTGTTATTGGTTCAGGTAAGTATTGATTAGTAAGATTTGAGATCAATGTGACTTATTTATCTGCAGTATTTTCAAAACAGCTATTTAATAATTTAATCGTCACTATTTTACTTACTAATCAATACTTAACTGAACCAATAACAAATAAAACATGATTTTGTGATGTGATAAAATTTATTGAGTTCTGGATGAGATAACTGGCGATTAAAAGGTGACATGAAGTCACAAAAGGCGATCCAGCAAAAGATTTTCGATCTCATGGAAAATTTTTGTTATTGGCTCAAATTAAATTGAAAAAGTAACATGAAATTATTTTTATTAATTAATAATTGATTTTATTTATTTTTAACTAATTTTTATTTCATTTTTTAATTTTTATTATATTTTTATTTTATTCTATTTATTTTATTTTTATTTATTTTTATTTTATTTCATTTTTATTTTATCTTTATCTTATTTTTATTTTTATCTAATTTATTTTATTTTATTTTTATTATTTTATTTTTATTCTATTTTTAATTAATTTTTATTTTTATTAACTGCTTCCTTCGTTACTGACTCTTTTCTTCTTCAACACACACTGCGACAAAGAATCACAAATAAAGAACTCATTGTACCGTTCATGCAGAACACTTGCAATACTGGCATCGACTAGAGAAATGCCGGACAGGCTGCCCGGCAAGAATGCCCCCAAGAGCTTCTGTCGCCGCCGGCCGCCGCCGGTGCCTGAATGCTTCTGTCGCCGCCGGCCGCCGCCGGTGACGGACAGATATAGTGGGTTGCTGTTCAATGAAAACAACGCAAAGCAATGTTGCCGGTAAGCATCGGTCGCCGCCGGTGCCGGGCCAATGGGTTTCCTGCTTTACAGAGACGTTCTTTGCGAAAGATTCTTATGCGGATCAGCATAGTTATAAAAATCCAATTTTTTGCTGGTTTGAAATTTTTGTCCACCATCTTGGATTCAACGTTACATTTTTAAATGGGATGGTGGTCATATGACACATCATTTCAGTGTGAAATTTAAAAAAAAAAACAATGGCGTAAACCTTTTTTCATTAAATGCCTTTGTTTTCAATTCATAAGCATTAAAACTTGCAATTTTGAGATAATTGTGTTATAAAAAAGGTAGAATGCACTGCATAAAACATTTTATTGAATTTTTCAATCATAAATGATCTAATAACCAAGTTTAAACGGTGGTAAGACATGATAATTAATAAGTAATTATGTATATTTATTATTCACTAACCACATTTCAGCTTCCGATGTTAATATCACCCAGTAGGTATCATTAACAAAAAAAAAATGTTTTATGATGTTGGTATTATTAAAAATGGATCACATTTTAGTTGTAAGATAATTTATGAATGAAAAATTCAATGAAATTTTTTGTGCAGTGCATTCTACCTTTTTCATTGCTAAAACAATTTTCACAAAATTGCAAATTTAAATGCTTATAAATCGAACACAAAGGTATCTATTGAAAAATGGTTTACGCCATTGTTTTTTTTCTTGAAATTTCACACTGAAATGATATGTCATATGACCACCATCCCATTTAAAAAAATAAAGTTGAATCCAATATGGTGGATCCAAGATGGCGGAAATAATGTCAAAACCAGAAAAAGTTGGATTTTCAAAACTAAGCAGATCCGCACAAGCGTCTTTCGCAAAGAACGTCTCAGTTACGCAATATAAAGCCGTTTCCATACTTAAAAATCACTCTTTATAAGTATAGGCTGGATGTAAAGGCGCATGCTATACAGAGTGGCATTGTAGAAAACAGACATGAAATAGACTACACAAATTGAATAAGGATTAGGTATGATTGTGTTCAATTTTGATATGGTAATTATCATTGGCTTTATTCTTGGGAGCTTTAGAGGCAGCCGATAAATGTTACCGTAGTCGTCTGATTGGTTTATTTAAATTTATAGACGTTGGAAATTTGAATAGACCAATCAGACGCCACCGGTAACATTTACCGGTAAATGAGAAGGCTCCCATGAACTCAACCATTGAGTACCAGATATAAATAGAAAAAAAAAAGATTAATAATAGTTGAATGACGATAATAAAGATTTTTCTTGCTGATGCAGCTCACATGAGTCTGAGACTTATCCGTGGGTAATGGGGTGAATGATGCCATAACGATTCATTGAATGGTGGACCAACAGTTTGAGGAGGGGTCCGAACTACCGGGATGTTGATAATGAACATTATTACGAGAGAAATAGAATTTCAGTTTTTTTGAGAAATAATTGTTTGAAACGGTATTGACTAATGAAAAAGGTCCTGATTGTCATAATGTACACTATCAAGTCTCTGTAGCTGGACTGGTTGGAGAGAAGAGCCCTATAATAGAACCGTATCAAATTATATAAAACAAGCAAGGCTTCCTGGGATGAATTCATGGAATATTTATGTAATTTGTGTTGTTTACTAGAGAAACGAGATTATTTTTCAGCTTAAAAGTTTCCATCAAAATTTAATATTATTTATGGTTTTCAGTGTTTCGTTTTGAGTGATTTCAAATTAATTGCCGTCAAGTGAAAAGGAAACATTTTATTTTTTTTAATGGAGTATTTTGGTAAATCTAAATTTTTACCATTAAATTTAAATATAATTATTATGAAAACTTACGTCTCCAATCGATGAGGATTGGCGACGTAAGTTTTTTATAATTTTTTGAATATTACCAATCCAGGATTGAGGATGGCAGTTGCACTGTTGAATAATAATAATAATTAAAAGTAACCTCAATGTTTTGGACAATATAACATATTCAAAATTTGTGAAGAGGGGAGTTTTGGATTTGAGTCTATTGCACCTTCACATTAATTGTAATTTTGTCACAATAGATAAATAAATATGAAACCTATATGAAAAATCTTGCAAATTCTTCAATAACTGATTACAATATGAAGAAGAAAAGTTCGAAAATACCAAAAACAATAGGTATCTCACTTAGGGCCATATTTATGAACGTGACTTATGTTGACCTAAGCAGGAGTTATCCAAGACCGAGTTGGAAAGGCTCTATTACATTGAACATGGTCACAAGCTAACCTAAAATTGTGTTGTATTATCAGGCACTAATAAACATAAAATAACATGCATGAAAAGATAAAGATACTGCACTGCATTTAAATTTACAGTTACTGTTACATAATAATTACCATGCCAACATTTTTCAAATCATTATTTTCTGTTTCCCATATTTGAAAAATGAGCATTCAACAGTGTATATCTGCCAGCAGACCTAAGAACTTCATTCATTCTATTTCCTAGAAAGAGAATTCTATTCTAATGCCAAAAAAATGTAAGGTTAGAACTATAAAATAAGTAGAGATAATTTCAAAAAGTCAAATATACAGTGAATTACATTGCAATGGTGCAAAAATTGAATATGATGATTTTATTTTATTATTATGAGCCGATGCTATACTAAAAAATGAAATCAAAATATGATAAAACACAACAATCTAAGAATGGCTTCAAGACAGCTCTGTACCTAGCTTTGCTAAGAATGGATTTGAGACTCCAATTATAAGTATGTCTTGGCTTTCAAGTTAAGAAGATGTTTAAGAAGGTTCATGAATACGAACTTTATTCTAAGATTTACTTATACTAGGTGAGCTTACTAGCTGAAAGGTGAGGTTATAAGCCGACCCAGTTGTCCCTGCAACATTTACATAGTGTAAATTCTCATATAAGTGTAAATTAGAGTTGTTTAATGTAAATTATTAATGTTAAATTATTTATCAGGAGTCAGATCTTTGTTGTGGGAACTGGGTTTGCTTTTAGGGTTCCTGCTGCTCGCTGGCTTGAACCTGTTAGTGTAAGAAGACTTATTGCTGTTAAGTCTGACTTAACCGATCTGACTTGAGTCACATTCATAAATATGGGCCTTAGTATACCAAGTCTCAGGACGCAATATTCCTTTCAAGAGTTATTGCATAAACGAACGGACAATATACAGCAAGATTACAATAAGGCCCTGACAGGTCCTTAATAATTGGTCAAAGAAGATACAAAACACAATTTTCTATCCCCTTCATGAAACTAGTTTCTTCAATTTATTATTTTAAGAGCAGTCTTCATACGTCTTTAGGTAATTTTTCCACAATCATAATACAGTATACCAGCTGAGTTGAAACAGTGAATAAGATTGTGTTATTTATTTGACGACAGCTGGAAAGTGTGAGGAGGATGAAGTAGAAGAAAAATAAGAAAATGGAGCAAGAGGAGAAGATCAAAAACAAGAAGAAAAAAGAAAAGGATTAAGATCCCGTGTGGATAATTTCGTCAGCAGTTGACAGACATAGTCAAGAGCAGAGATTTAACCGACGTCATAACGTTTGAGGCGTCGCGACGCTCCTAATTACTGTGGCATAAGAACGGCGCCTCTGACGTCATCATTTGTCACCGTCGGTCTATGAACTTGCGCCCAATTATACACAGAACTGCTCTGTATCGAATAATGATACATAAGCCCAATTTCAGTAAATGGTGATAAGCGTATTAGGCCAGTCAAATTGTACATTAAAATCGCAAATGGTCTGCTAGTTCTGCTTTTTTCATATGTTGTTAGGATCAGTACCAGTAGTGTAAATCCAGTTTTGCAACTTCGAAAGACCTGTGCTAACTTTGGGGCGCTCGAAAAACCACGAAATTTTCGCACTTGTTTTGGTTTTTTCACTATATCTTCCAAAGTATGCATTTTTAGAGAATACATGTGGGATACTTTTTTAAAGTAGTTTGAATTAACTACAATTTGAGCCCAAAACCAGCTCTGTAGGTCAAATAGAAGCCGAGATACAGCTCTTCAAAAGTTGATCGTTTTTTCCAAAAAAGTGAAGTTTACAGTTATGACCAACTTTGGACCCAAATTTCGGTGGGAAATACTCATCCTACGACGAACGTCGAATCAAGAGAGGTTGTAGTAAATTTAATTACCTTTAATTTAAGCACAAAACGGCGTCTATAGGCCCAATAGTTTTGTACAATGTTCAAAAAAACCAAAAGTCGGGAAAACTGCATTTTCCAAATACTCGATCTGTTGAGTTCCCACGATGTACAGTGGGGTATATGACCATAAAGTGCGGACAAAACTACTTACCATCCTATTTGTCGCGTAATGAATAAATTATTGATTTGTACAACCCAAAAATTAATTTTGTAATAAATAAATTATATTCTTTCCAAAATAAGAATAGTAAAACTTAACACTTGTAATTTTTTTTTTTCAATTCATTTTTTCTCAATTGTATTTCAATTATGTTAATAGAAAAACCATTTTTAGGTTTTTAATTTTCAAATACTCTATCTGTTGTGTTCCCACGATGTTGTGATTGATAGGTTGAATGACAAAGCCATGTAAAATGTAAAGATACGTGTAATTTATAATAAAAAATAAAAAAAACATCAAATTGTGCTTAATAATTAATGTAATTACATAAAAATCAAATTTAAAAATAAATTACCTACATTATTTACAAATATCTGGTAGCAAAAAGTCAAGTTTAAAAATTAAAGTTGTATTATTTACAAAATCGGAGGTTGGAACGGATGTCATTTGGCCCGTTTAGAGGGGGGTTCCCAGTCGTCCAGCTGATTTTCAGTCTGTGGTGGATCGTCGTCGTCTTCGTCATCGTCATCGTCGTCTCCTCCACCGATTTGCATCGGAGCCACGTTCTGGCAGGATACTCCGCTGCACACCTTGCAGAGCGAAGAGCACTTGAGGTTTGGGTCCAACCCCACTGAGTGGCATCTTTGTTCACCCCCAACCACTTCTGAACCTGGTGGTAAGTCCTGTACGAGTGAAAAGCCGCACCATCCTCAGTGGGAGGCAAACGGGCCAAGTCGAGTTTGCTTGAGGTGGCCGTTTTGATAAAAATCTTATACCGCAGAGTGTTGAGGGTATCCTCTTCTACCTCTCCTCCGTACAGAACAACCAGACACTTTGCCCCTGCGTCCGCAACGGCTTGCTGGGTTGCGTCTGGACGGAGGAACACTTGGGCTGTGGTTATGAGCTGTGGGTTCTTCTGAATGACCATCCACAGCTTGTTTTTCCCATACCAGAAAAGGGCAGAGTTGGTATCACAACCGGTGAAGGCGTGGAGGAACAGTTCAAAGCCTGTAGGAACCTCCAAACCTCCATGATTGAATGACCTACTTGTGAACTGCAGGGAGCCACCGTCACCTCTGCCACTCTTCTGGAAGACTGTGTTGCTCACGGACGAACCCAAGCCATTCAGAAGAACGAGGAGGTCCACATCTTCCCCGATGATGACCACAGAGTCGTAGGAGGTGCTCTTGTCGAGAGCCAGCTTGATTATGTCACAGTCTGCATCCTCGAGGGCTTGCAGCGTTTCAATTCCCTCGCTGTTGAAGGCGGAGCAGATGAAGGCGATGAGGCGACGTTTGTTGCTGTCACTGGCCAGTAATTTCTCTTGGGCCATTTTTATTATAGTCGACTCCTCGAACATCACCTCATTACATTGGAGCGAACCATACCGCCTGAGGCGTTCGGCCGTTTTCGTGCTCTTCTCAGCCCCATCCTCAGGATATCCGTTGCATACCACGGCAACATTTGGTCCGAAGTGATTGAGGGTGTAGCTCACATAGCCTGCGACAATGGCCCTCACGGAGTCGTTCCTAAATCTGTTGCAAATGTCTAAATAAAACTATGGAAATCGTAGTTTATTATTTATCTAGTTGATTTTAATTATAAATAAGAGAATTTATTATACAAAGTATTGTTTATAAAATACAAGAATACGATTACAATCAATAGTAAATTGTGCAGAATAAACAAAGTGACAAGTTATTTCTTCAAATTTATTTGTACTTATAATAAAATTAAATAAAACAGATTATCGGCATAAAGTCGTGTTAAACAAAAATTTGAAACATTAAGTTTAAAAAAAAAAAAAATTACAAGTGTTAAGTTTTTCTATTCTTATTTTGGAAAGAATATAATTTATTTATTACTAAATTAATTTTTGGGTTGTACAAATCAATAATTTATTCATTACAAAACAAATAAGATTGTAAGTAATTTTGTCCGCACTTTATGGTCATATACCCCAGTGTGCATCGTGGGAACTCAACAGATCGAGTATTTGAAAAATGCAGTTTTCCCGACTTTTGGTTTTTTTGAACATTGTACAAAACTATTGGGCCTATAGACGCCGTTTTGTGCTTAAATTAAAGGTAATTAAATTTACTACAACCTCTCTCGATTAAACGTTCGTCGTAGGATGAGTATTTCCCACCGAAATTTGGGTCCAAGTTTGGTCAAAACTGTAAACTTCACTTTTTTGGAAAAAACTATCAACTTTTGAAGAGCTGTATCTCGGCTTCTATTTGACCTACAGAGCTGGTTTTAGGATCAAACTTTAGCTAATTTAAACTACTTTAAAAATGTATCCCATATGTATTCTCTAAAAATGCATACTTTAGAAGATATAGTGAAAAAACCGAAACAAGTGCGAAAATTTCGTGGTTTTTCGAGCGCCCCAAAGTTAGCACAGGTCTTTCGAAGTTGCAAAACTGGATTTACACTACTGGTACTGATCCTAACAATATATCAAAAAAGCAGAACTAGCAGACCATTTGCGATTTTAGCCCTTTCTTGTGTACGATTTGACTGGCCTATATGGCTTTTATTTATTCATTAAACTTAATAAAACTATTTGTGCACATGCACAAATCAGCTTTCACTAAAATAACACGATTATTTCACATAATCATTAGCATATTCTAAAATTTATATTTTAGTGTATATTTTGAAATTATTTGCATGCAGTATTATTTCTGCTAACGGCATGAGCGATTGAATTTATTTTCACATTTTATATATATTGCTTAATTCTACTACTATTATAACTAGTTATTTATTCTTCTATTATTATTATTATTATTATTGGAGTGTTTTTTACTTTAGTTTGTTTGTATTATATATATTTTCTTTTTAGTTCCAGCATGTACTTCATCTTGTTTTAATTTTGTAATCTATTGTTTGTTTTTTGTGCAGAAAAAAGTTTATTATTATTAAATAAAATAGGTAGTAATATTGGTGGACACCCAGGTAAGAGCCAGCGGGAAAGGTACAATGCAGATAATAATATCAAATCGTAACAGCTCGGTCACCCAACCAAGAGCAGTCTTGAGTGCTTGTAACTGAGCAACACAAAAAATAAATTAGGCCCAGAGCAAATAGAAACGTAAGCTTGTTGACTAGGCGCAGGGAAACTTTTCGTGTGAAACGGTAATGAATTAACTAAATGTATGAACCATCAACCAATATTTTCTGTTACTGGAAGTTAGTGTATTTGGTTACTTACCTTATTTTTGTTAATAGGGTTCCAGTCTGTTTGATTTTTTACAATACTTTAGGCGTTTGTTATAATGTTGATTTGTGTTTGTTTTGCCAGTTTTATTGTTATCTTGCATATGTTGGTTATTTGCATGCTCCATCTGTAATTAATGGGTGTATCTAGTCTCAGCCACTGACAGGCCTATTAGAGGCTACAATTCTATAAGCCAATAGTATTCGTCTACATGACGGGTATAATACTAGCAGTTCTGTGAACAGTATTCAAGCCCAAGAATAAGGGTGCTTACACAGAGGAACATACTCCATGTAATCAATGATAATAAATCACAATTATAAAATGAAACACAATCATTAACCCTAATTTTTAATTCAATTTGCCTAGTCTATTTCATCTGTGTTTTCCGCAATAAGTCACTCCGTATAACATCACCAAGGCCGCATTTCTAAGACAGCTAATTGATCAGATTTCACATGTGTGGTGAATGAATATTTAAAAATATTAATGAAATTTGTCTAATTACTTAGTAATCACTTATTATACTTCATTGAAATAATTTGTTTCTCTCAAATATGCTATTCTCGTAAATGATAACTTTATTCATACGAATGAGTCTCAACCCAATGAATCTGGAAGCCCAAGGGCTATCTATGAATCTAATTCCAATTGTATATGATGGAGAAGCTCATTTTAAAAATCATATAGAAGGCCTAATAGCCTTAATTTTTCCTTCTCAATATCATTTAAATGTAAGCAAATTTCGAAAATCCTTAAACATACATCGCTGGGCATTCCTTAAAGAAAGATCCATGCAAATTTTCATTGAATTTGGTGTACGCGTTCAGCCGTAAATGTGTTACAGACAAATGTAAAACGGTCGACTTGAAACAGAGACCTCTCTTCGTTCGTTCAATTAGATTATTTGATTCTTTCCTTAATTTTTGTTTATAGGTTCTAGTCTATTAGTTATTTATTCTTTTTTTTTTGTTTGATTTGTTTACAATATTTTTGCGTTTATTATAATGGTAATTTGTGTTATGTTGGCAGTTTTCTTATCATCATTATTATTTTGTATTTGCCGGTTATTTGATTGCCCTACCTGTGACTAATGGATGTTTTCAGCCAATGACAGGCCAATTAGAGGCTCCATTTCTATAAGCCAATACTATTCATCCACATGAAGGGGCGGGTTACAAGTTGCCCGACCAAAACAAACTTTATGAAAACAAGATTTTACGACAGAAGTAAAGCATTTTACAAAAGAAGTAAAGCGTACATTTAATAAAATTGTCAGGCTAGGTTAGGTTAGGTTATCAACTGATAACCAATCATGAAAAGGCACTGTAATTTATTTTTAGTTTGATTGAGATTGAGAATGTAGTGACTGCCAAAACTATATTCCTTGCTTTCATAACAAATGTGATTTTAACAGCATCAAACCTTAATCGCTAGTTAAAATGATACAAAGTAACTTCGTATCAATCACAGGAAAGTGAAACGGCTCTATTTACTCCATCTAGTTGCAAAATGCTGTGTGACAAGATGCGGCGTTATTTATCGTGTTTACAGTCTAGGACACGTGTGTCGCTAAATTTCTTTATTTTCTATCTCTCTCTCACACTAACTCCCACTACTTTGCTCTCTGAACCCTGGCTGTCTCTTCTTCAATTGCTTGCTTCTTCTGGCTTCTAGCCCAATCCCTCAAATAGATCACAAATATACATACAGAAAAGAAAGAAGAAAAGGAAAAATAAGTTAACAGGAGGAGTAAAAGAAGATGAAGAGGAGGAGGAGGAGGAGGCGGAGGAAGAGGAGAAGAAGGATGAGGAGGCGAAGGAGGAGGAGGAGGAGGAGGAGGAGGAGGAGGAGGAGGAGGAGGAGGAGGAGGAGGGGGAGGAAGGAAAGAAAGAAGACGACTAAGAAAAATAACAGAATGAACACAGCCCACCAACAACCACATTTCCATTGTGCTGAACCAAATTATTATAAATTTAGTGATTTATTTCACTCTATTTATAGAGAAATCTTAGCTTTAAATTAGTCTACATTTGTTTAAATGCCTTTGCCAACAGGGAATTTACACCAAATTTGTGTATAGAAATGCAATAATCAATTTAAAGAGTAATATTCAGGATAAATTCAGTAAAAGCCGAGCTACAATAGAAAGATAAATGTTTCACTTACATAATTGGATACAAAAAAGTACGATACTAAAATTTGGGCAGCAAAATGCAATATAAAAATGCCAAATGTACAATGTCGTAACGAAGGGAACAAGAATAATCATGATAAAAAGAAGAATAAAAAGGAGACGATGAGAGTAGTATAGACTTACTTCGTTTTCAGCTTCATCCTTGAGCCAAGAGCCATCGTTCGAGTCGAAAGACGAATCCTTTGATCGCGAGTTCAAATCTGAAAGTTGAAAATCTCATTTAGTGTTTGTTCTTGAAATAATTAATCACAAAGTAACTGAAAAATAACAGAATAAGAGAATTATATTGGTGATGAATAGAAACAAAAAAAATATATATATCAGTGCTAGATGAATTCAGGAATGCTAAATGAATAGTGAATAGTAAATGAAATCAATTACTGTCAATTTCTAAATGGTCAATACTTTGATAAGTTAACATTAGTTATTTGTTGGAACTTGCTTTCAATAGCGGCCCTAAGGCTTGTTTCACACATACCCGGCAGTCAGGTAACCGGTGTCGTTTACCTGGCATGATAACATTGTATTATATGATTTCAAAAATTGTGTAAGTGTAAAGCGCTCCATATGATACAATGTCTCTACAGAACTACAGCTGGGTAAATAACACCGGTTACCGGACTGCCAGGTATGTGTGAAACAAGCCTTAGGGCCGCTATTCAATCAATAGCTACTGAATGACTTACTTAACGACTGAGAAACCGGACTTTAAGGTTCTTAATTGGTCTAATTATGAATTATAAATTAGTGTGAGTGATTTAGAGTGTATGTGTTATAAAATGGATTACTTTTGAATTTATTAAAATATACAATAATTTTTTACTAGTAATATAAGCACTTATTTTGAATACTTTAAACGTTCGAAATTTATTATAACTCAAGAATTAATCATTTTTATTAAATTTGGCGCTGAAAAAGAACTTTATTTTATTTTTTTGAGGATGAAGCCCACATAGGTCTGAGACCTGTGCGTGGGTAATGAGTTGGATGATGGTGATTTATGAGTTGGACCTACAGTTTTAGGTGGGTTCCGAACCACCGGGAAGTGATTTTCAGGAGAGAACAGTGTCTTTTTTGCTGGCCAATCAAGCTGGTCACCGTTACAAACAGAACCTACGAGAACGCAGCTTATCTATCTGATTGATACCTGCTACGGCTCACGGCTATCACTTCCCTTAAACTCTCAACGAAATCTGAAGTAATACGACGGTCATATTTTTTAACATCCGACGTACTATAAATAAAAGACTAGTGAATATGAACATATAATTTTATTTACAAAATGTACGGACACTTATGTTTACTTCCTAACATAATCACCTTGTAGATAATACCTGTGAACAAGCTTTTCAATGCCCTATTCATAAAATGTTACGGTCACTGAATTTAAATAAGTATTGACTGTCTTGAATTTTCTCAGTAGTAGGAGAGTGTTGACCACCAAACCATTTCTTGTACAATTAATCCACCTTTTATTGAAAAAATCTAACAACATTTACGGCGATCCATTCGGAACAAACGAAGAGGCATGCTGACGTTTGGAATTGTTCTGCTGCATGGCAACACCCGCTTTCTCAGTGCCGGGGTAGCCCAACCTCTTCCTTAACAATTTAGGGAAGTGATAGCCGCGAGCCGTAGCAGGTATCTGTTCAATCAGAGAGATAAGCTGCGTTCTCGCAGGTCATGTTCGTAACGGTGACCGATTACATTGGCCAGCAAAAAAGACACTGTTCTCTGCTGTAAAATCACTTCCCGGTGGTTCGAAACCCACCTAAAACTGTAGGTCCAACTCATCAATCACCATCATCCAACTCATTACCCACGCACAGGTCTCAGACCCATGTGGGCTTCATGCTCCAAAAAAAAAATTTCAATGAGAATTTTTTGAACACCCATCATACAGTCCCGACCTAGTACCGAGCGACTTCCATCTTTTTCTCGAACTGACCGATTAGATTGGCCAGCAAAAAAGACACGGTTCTCTGCTGAAAATCACTTCCCGGTGGTTCGGAACCCACCTAAAACTGTAGGTCCAACTCATAAATCACCATCATCCAACTCATTACCCACGCACAGGTCTCAGACCTAGGGATGGGTATCGATTAGTCGATTAATCGGAATAATCGATGTTTTGCTGAAATAATCGATTATTTTTTAATCGATGTTTAAGAGCATCGATTAATCACAGCACTGATTATTTCATAACGATTAATCGATTGGTGGCATTTCTCTGATTATTCAATATTACAAGATTTAGGGACATAAATATGTAAATAATTATGGTTTCAAACATATTTTAAGATTAATTTCTGATATTAATGACAGAGCTTTTCCTTTATTTTACGTTTTCCGCTTTTTCTTAGTTCCTTGCCATCCTTCACAAGCCCTGTCTAATATAACCTCCAAGCCATAGGGTGGTCAACCTGCTGACAGTTGACAGGCTTGAAATAATTTGCCTTTTTCGATAAACATGAGCAATAACCTGGAACCATCATTGTTTCTTGTTTTTCGCCAAGATGCCTCCAAAAAGTGTTGTTTGGGACGCTATTTGGTATTATTTTGGCCTGTTTTTGCTATTTTCAAAGACTGAATTAATCGATGTTTGAACACCGATTAATCGATGTTTTCAGTACCGATTAATCGGTGTATCGATTACTCCCTTACAAAAAATAATCGATGTTTTGTAGTTCGATACCCATCCCTACTCAGACCTATGTGGGCTTCATCCTAAAAAAAAAAAAAAAAAAATTAAAGCTGGTTTGGAGGTCAGCACTTTCCCACTAATGAGGAACTTAAAGACTGGCAGCAAATTTTTATGAAAAGGGTATTGAAAAGCTTGTCCTCAAGTATGTAAAATGCCTCAATCTTCAAGGTGATTATGTTGAGAAGTAAACGTACGTACATTTCGGTGATAGAAGTTTTTTCCTCCACCTACTATCTAAAGTCTCATTTTACTCCTTGGAATCGAATACTAAAGTACTACTTTATACCCCATGGGACTAACCTGCTTACTTTTTCTCCCTAGGGAGTAAAAGTGATTACTTTTAGTCCCTAGGGAGTAAAAATAAACCCATAAGAATAACATGGGAAGAAGTCCGACAACGCCGCGGTTGAAGAGAAAGGAATATGGCAACACTGTCGAATTGTCGTACACGGTCGAGGAAAATTTAAGAGAGCTGTACTTCGATTGTGAGGTCGAACGTCATCTCTACAAGAGCGTTCATCTATGCACAGAAAAATAAACACATTGTTATAGATTGATGTAGGTGGAGGAAAAATGTTGTGTGCATCACGGGACCAAAGTAATTTTTCTCCCTCAGGGAAATTGTCGCCATCGGGCGGTTAAAGTTTCCCCCAGGAGGAAAAAGTTGCATTTTAGTCACTAGATGCACAAATAACTATTTTATAGTTACTGGTCTTTTATTTATAGCCCATCGGAGGTTTAAAAAATGGCCCTCGTATATGCGTTCTGATAGAATAACAGGTAGCATCAACCATAAAAAATTCTATTTTTTTTAAATTCTCATTTTATTTTTAAAAAATTCTTATTTTTTTAATTATTTCATTTTTAAAAAAATCTTATTTTATTTTTTAAAAATTCTTTTTATTTTTTAAAAAATTCTAGTTTTATTTTTATTTTTAAAAAATTCTTATTTTATAAAAAAAACTCACCTGAAATTCCCCCTGGTGGCAGACTAGCAGCAGAACCCGAGCTTGGCAGTGCATCCGTTGTATTTTGCAACTTCAGCAATTTTTCGCCCGTCTTTTTCCCATAAATTTTCAACACACTATCAGTTGCGTCTTTGATAAATTCCTCTAGAACTTTATCAGTTACACTTTCCACACTCTTTCTCTTTTCTCTTTCGTTCTCCTTTCGTAGTGCTGTAATGAAAGGAGCTGTCGTCTGAATATCTTCTTCCTCTTTTTCTTCGTTTTCATCTTTATCATTCTCCTCCTCACTACCGTTCACAATTTTGTCACTTAAAACACAATTCTTTTTGTGTATCAATTGCTTATTGGAGCTAGAAACTTTTGGAGAAATTTGTAACGACTCATTTTCTTCGTGTATTAATTGTTTGTTAGAGGCAGAAACTTTAGGAGAGAATTTTAACGACTCATTCAATAAGTTTAAAAGTATATTATCGGTTATTCTATCAATTCTACTTTCTTTATCTACGTCCTTCTCCGCAAAATTTTCTCCCAACAATGAAACATCTTGTTTTACTCCTCCTTCGTCTTCTCCTTCTTCATCAACTTCTACATCTTCTTCGAATTCTTCATCACCCTCTTCAACTTCTCCTCCTTCGTCATCCTCTTCAACCTCTCCTTCTTCCCTTACTTGTACAAAATCCTGCTTTTCACCCGTATTTATAATCTTCTCCTTTTCGACCAGTATCACCTTTATCACTTCATCCTCTTTAAAACTACCATCATAATCTTGATTTGACTTTTCACTGCTGTCTGTACTATTCAAACTGACCACCTTTGCTTTTTTCTGCACAGTAAACTCAGAAGATTCTGAGCTCGATGAACAGCTTTTTGTTGCTGCTGATAAATTGTCAAATTCTGAGTCTTCTTTGCTATAGGACAGTGCTTCACTTACTTCGAAGAGGACATCCTCCTCGCTAACTTCACTTTGTACTAGGATGTCTTCAAGTGTTTCTTCCGAATTAGCAACAAATGATCCGACGCGTATCAATTTGTCTTCCAAGCTAGCTACAGATGTTTCTTTACGTATCAGTTGTTCTTCCAAATCAGCTACAGGTGTTTTGTCATCTATCAATTTGCCTTCCAAATTTGCAATAGGTGTTATGTTGCGTATCAATTTGTCATCCAAATTAGCTACCGATCCTTCTTTGTGTATCAATTCATCACCAAAACTGGCAACAGAAGTTTCGTTCCGTATCAATTCATCTCCCAAACTAGCAACAGTTGTTTCATTACGTATGGATTTCTCATCCAAACTAGATGTATCTTGTCTTTCTTCACGTATCAAACGCTCAGAACAATCTACAATTGACAAGATTAACGTTTGATTAGTGCTATCTGGAACTTCCACTGATTTTTCCACTAGAAAATACTTTCCAACATCATTTAACAACAAATCTCCACTTTTATGACCTTCAGGACTTTTGTGACCTTCACTAACACTTCGCTGACCTTCAGTGACACTTCTCTGACCATCAGTGACACTTTTATGACCTTCACTGACACTTGTATGACCTTCCGCTCCAGCCATAGGCAAAGGAAACATATCTGGAATGCTCAAATTGCTGGAATGTTTCGATTCTGGAACTGATGACTCATTTTCCGAGGCTTCAACGTCACTCTCAAACGTATCATCGGCTGAATCGTACGGATTCAACTCTAAGGCAGGACTACTCTTACTATTAGTACTTACCGCTAAGGAACTTCTATTCAAGGCACTACTATCGACTAAGACGGACGGTTCATTATCTATTACACTTTGAGCAGTCTTTATTACCAATGATTCATCAGGAGTCACTTCTAAAATTACACTACTTTTATTATCATTCTTAGTCGAATCTGGACTTTTACTTGAATTCACTTCACTATCATCAACAGAACTTTTACTCGAACTTTTCCTAATCCTATCATTCTGTTCTTCCAAACATTTGTCAAAATCTTCTTGTCTGTCTAAACTTTCCCCACTGAAACCTTTCTCTGTATTTACTTCAAATGAATCAGACCCATTTTCTTCAGATTTTGTTTCAATCTGCTCAACGATACTTTCAACACTGTCGGACTTTTTCTCAGATTCTACAGAATTTTCAATACTTTCGACGTTTTTCTCAGATTCCACAGAGTTTTCACCATTGTCCCCAAGAATTTCCTCCACTTCTGAAAGGGTTTCTTCACTGTTCGACTTTTCTGAATAACTAGACTCTACTGACGTCAAAATTTCCACATTATTCACGTTATTTTCGGAAAATTCGCCAATATTTTCCCCAGCCTTAATATTATTGTCATAATTATTAGTTTTCCTTATACGTTCAACCGACTTATTCGATGGAGAATCGATGGAAAATTTATTTTTGAAAAATTCAGCAGCTGCAACCCATTTTTCAGTAGTTTTGTCCAATTCGCTATCAACATTTCCCAAATTTTCTGCCTTTTCTGAAGCGGAACCCTCCAATTTTTTCAAAATTTGTCCAGAATGGAGCGGTGATGTTACAGATGACACTTCGGACACAGAATCCTCTATTTTTGAGGCTAAATTTTTTGAAAACTCCCCTGACTGTGGCGAGGATTCAGAATCCCCCATTTTTGGATCCAAATTTTTCGAAATTTCTTCGTGATTTTTCGGCAATGTTGCAGACGATACTTCTGGGACATTCTCCCCCAAAACTTTCGAAAATTTTTCAGAAAGAGGTGGAGATGAAGCAGCTGATGAAGATACTTTTTCCGTAATTTGCTGTTCGTCCACTGAACTATCACGCTGTCCTAGACTCTGTATTGTGGTTTCCAAACTCGATGCTTCCGAAACTGACTTCAAACTGCTCATTTCTTCATCCGATGAGGTTGCGGTTTTCTTTTCAGGTTCAGGTTTCACAGTTTCAGGTTTACGAAGGTCATTGTCGACAAACCGTGGTTGCTTTATTTGTGGTTTCATAATTGGAACTGTGCTAGGCGATTCTATTTCCTGTTCCAACTCCTTCTTTACTTGTTCTATGTAGGCGTCATAGATCTGGAAATTGAGAAATTAATTACCTATTAATCAAAAATGTATTATTATTGACTATTTAAAATAATAATGAGTGTTGAAAAGTGAACTAATTAATAAGAATATTGAAAGTATAGTAGATCTAATTAGATGAACCATCCACTTCATTTCTTGAACTAAAATTTTATTTAGTTTGTTTACTTTTTATTACAACGCATATTGTTATTATTATTAATTAATCACATTTATTGTTATTATCATTCGTTTATTTGATGTTTGTATTTATTATAAGATACTTGCCATTAATAGTAAATGCTACTAAATCGGCAATTGTCATTAATTGATTGATTGAATGATTGTTATATCAAGGTTATAAAAAATAGGTTAAAAAAATATCAGGTTAGCTGATCATTATCAGATCATTTGAACTAACATAAGAAATTGTTAACGATCTCCTATAAAGTTATTCATCATCCTATTAGGGTGCCCTGCTGTCAGAAGCTGCGCTGTGCTTGGAGCTATTCGAAACCAAACCAATAATTTCCAATAAACGCCCAGTTACCAGCCCAGCTTTTGGTGGCCGGGCGCTCTCATAGTTATTTCCAAAGCTTCTAAAATGTTCAATAGTCTGCCTTCTTCATTGAAACGCAACAGTTGAATATTTTTCCGACCTTGAATTGGTAGCTAAATTACCTTGAATTTACGTGGTGAATTATTTAGGTAAATTAGTCATGTTCTCAGCAATGATTGAATAAATAATATGTAAGCTCACTAACACAATAAAAAAACCTGCACCGCTAACGTATTATTCACCATGGAAAATGACATTCCATAGTTGAGTAACGTGATTTCCATTGGAAGCATTGTTTTATTAAACAATATTATTGTAATTACTTTGTAGGTGTAGATTAGTATTTACAAGAATAAGTAGTTTTAGATTACTTTCTAGGGATTAAAATATTTATTTGCATTATTTATTACTATTATTTTATATGAATAAATTTTAAAGTATTATATGATAAATGCCTGGTTACTCAGTCGGTTAGTATATTATTCAATAGCTATTGATTCAAAAGGGTCTATAAGGCTAGTTAGACACATACCCGGCAGTCAGGTAGCCGGTGTCGTTTACTCGCCATAATTAAATTGAATCATATGATTTAAAAAACCGGGTAAGTGTGAAGTGCTCTATATGATACAATGGCCCTACAGCTGGGTAAACAGCGCCGGTTACCCTGGCGATGTGTGAAACAAGCCTTAGGGCCTCTATTGAGTCAACAGCTACTGCATGTTTTACAAAACGACTGACAAACAGGGCAAAAATCAATATTAATCTTGTATTTTTTCATTTTTTTAATAAAAATCCACCGATTGCTGGTGAAGATAAACATTAGTTTTGAAATAATATAGAACACCACCGCCGCACTAGAGCGACCAAACTAAATATAAATACCTTAATCTATTACAGCATTTTCATTCAATTATTGTAGTTTATTTCTTTATATTTAGTATTATCTTTCAATTTATAGCATATTCTTTTATTTTTAATTTTAACTTTCAATCTATAGTAGACCTTTATCTTTATTCTTTTTTTTCTCTCCCTTTAACCTTTTCCTTTTTAACATTTATTAACATTTTTCAACCCTATTACTCCCCTTCCAATTACCTTGAAGTGCATTTTGAAACTTGTAAAAAGTTTTCTTTCAGTTCTTTTCATTGTTTAATTTATTGTAAGCATTCATTTTATTATTGTGTTTTATTTTATTATAGGCACCTGCTGTAAAACCTTTTTCAGGTTTAGCGGGACCATTTTGTAATGTCTTTTTATGTAATAAAATTGATTGATTGATTGATTGATTGATTCTCTTCAATTTTTTTTGTAAGCTACAATGCTGACCTGTATCTGTTTAAGCAGCGCCTGCTCCTTGCACTTGAGTCGTTCGCGTTGCGCGCGTTTCTGTTCGCGGCGCAGGCGATCGGCTTCCAATTTTCGCTGACGCAGCTGTTCGTGCAGCGCCGACAGCCGAATCTCAATGTCACTCTGCTCCGAAAACGTTTCTGCAGACACAACATAAACACAATTAGATACAATACAAACAATATTATTCATATGAAACAATTAATTACAATAGTATAGTTATCCACACAAAATATGGAAAACCTATATTGGGAATTATCAAAAGTAATTACATCAATTAAAATATTTCAAGTAAAGATAAAACAGGCAGTTTAATTTTGGCGTGCCGCTTAGCGCAGTTGGTTGGGGCGTCGCAACTTCAGCTTGCTGTCATTTAAGTGGTCGTGGGTTCGAATCCCACTCCACCGTCAGGCATTTATGTGTAATCATTCACCTCATTACCCACGCACAAGTCTCGGACTCATGTGGGCATCATCAGCAATAAAAAAAATATGAAGCAGAAGAAGTGACTGAAAGAGAAAGATTTCTTTCAGATGAGACAGATGAGTACTAAGGGTCATTAAAGCCGGGGTTTCTTACTTTGCACTTTTTGCGTAGCGCACAGCGCACAAGCATTGCCAAACGCAAGCTAAATAATTGCGGGGGATTTGGGCGATTACCGTACATATAATTTTGCGTACGGTAATTTCGAGACTCTTTGGCTTGCATCTGGTAATACTGGTGCGCGAAGTAAAAAGTGCGGAGCTGGGAAACCCCGGCTTAATTTATACTTGTCTGGTCCCAATACAGTCAAATAGCATAATGTAGTCATAACATTCATTATTTGTTCATTGGATTTTTTGTCTTAAACTATTTTTTGCCGTTTACTGTAAATTTATTTTTTAGTTAATTATTTATCCGTGTCAATTTAGTAAAGAGGTGAAAAAGTAAATGCGTATGGCTTTTATTGGTGGGGAGACTCCTACGGGTAGTTCCACTTCGCCGTTTGAGCCATGTTATGGGAAACCTGGTGGACCTGCAATTTTAGGTGGCTTCCGAATCACCAAATATGCATTGTCGAAATCAAAGAAGAGGGTGAAGTGGATAATACGATTTTTTTTAAATGATTGAAACTATTCAATTGTTTGAAATCGCCTAAACCCTAAAGCTATTTCAACAATGCCATTCTGCTATAGAAAAACCGAATTTCTAAGTGGATTCCTGTACAAGATACATTATACTGTATCGAAACGCAAATGAGAGAGGAGGACGTCCTTCAAGCGCCTATCATGTCAACAGAGTTGACGCAACTATGTTTACATTGAATAAACATATTATTTCATGTTGCAGTTTCATATTATTATGATCATTAAATTATTATTATTAAAATTCAAAGTGTTGAGCTAGTTTTATTTTTTTTTATCTGATATTGAACATTGGATTATCTTTACACAATGGCTTGGCGCCTGCTATGTAAACAGTAGAAACGCCTGTTGTTTCTCTCCTTGTCTCCTCTCTCTTGCTATAGGTTGCACGCCACAAGAAAGGCATTGACCTCCATAAGAATATATAACTCTCATGCATTAAAGATAGGCTATGAGACTCTCATGCCTTATAGATAAGCTACGAAACTCCTGGGCCATCTTTGTAACGGTGACCGATTGGATTAGCCAGCAAAGAAGACTCTGTTATCATCACTTCCCGGTGGTTCGGAACCCACCTAAAACTGTAGGTCCAACTCATCAATCACCATCATCCAATTCATTACCCACGCACAGGTCTCAGATCTATGTGGGCTTCATCCTCCGGAAAAAAATGAGAGCATTAAAGGCATGAAGCTATAGAATAAGATTCTTCTCACTAAATTTAGAATTTTCTGTGGAATATGTATTCCCCTTAACAGGGAAGTGATAGCCGAGTGCCGTAGCAGGTATCTGTTCAATCAGAGATAAGCTACAAAACTCCTGGGCCATCTTTGTAAGGGTAACCGATTGGATTGGCCAGCAAAAAAAGACTGTTATCTGCTGTAAAATCACTTCCCGGTGGTACGGAACCCACCTAAAACTGTAGGTCCAACACATCAATCACCATCATCAAATTCATTAACCACGCACATGTCTCAGACCTATGTGGGCTTCATCCTCCGGAAAAATGTGAGCATTAAAGACATGAAGCTAGAGAATAAGATTCTTCTCACTAAATTTAGAATTTTCTGTGAAATATGTATTCCCCATTTTGTATTTCCTTAACTACATTTAATACAATATCCAATGAGAAAATGAATTCACCATTTTGTGAGAAGGTGATGGAGTCCTCAGAGCCGGACGAGTATCGTTTGCGAGTGTATCCCTGCAGACGCGGCGATAGAGCCACTTTTATGGGAATCATCATGTTCGACAACGTAGTTCTCCGTTCGCTGGCTGTTTTCGTTTGAGACGATCTCGAATCTGATTGCTGAAAAAACACAAATATTACTAAAACACCAACAGAAAATTATTGCTTTTAATTAAATGAAACCATAAATACACAAAAGACATGAATCACCAAGGCCAAGGCAGCAGAAGTGTTGATAATCAGCTATATGATGTACCTCAAAATTTCATTAGAATACAAACAGGTTGGCCGATTCAACTGAATTTGGGTTACTAGAACCTGACGTAAACTACTTAAATTTCAATTTGATATTCTTTTTTCTTACATCTTATCCCTTCCCCCTTCTTCTTTTCCTTCCCACCCCCCCACAAACTAACTAGACATGGAAACAACCTGGGTGTACAGTCCCAGACTTATATATTATATTGGTGTGAAATTGTTGAATAGGTTACTCAATTAAATAAATTAAAAGACTGTTGCCCGGTTTCTGAGTTGTTCATTAAGTTTAATGGATCATTAACCCATTGCTCCAGCATTAAGTTAATGGTCCATTAAGTTAATGAACAACTCAGAAACCGGGCATAAGACTTTTAAAAAGGATTTGTACAGCTTCCTAGTTGAGACAGGTTATTATATTGCGAAAAAGTGTCTGAATGACAGGCATACATGACATAATGTACTAAATGTTCAGTTGTAAGTTTTCAAGATTGTGATTAATATTATTGATCATATTCAACTGTGCAGTGCTCTGTCTTCATACTGAATAAATGAATATTCTATTATTGTCATCTTCATCTTTCCTATCTTCTTCTCCCTCATCTTTGTCATAACCATGGATAATATCACTAAGATCATACAAATGAGATCATTGCACATAATATCTTGCACCATAATTAGTATTATTTTAGTTTACTTTTGAATCTATGTGATGTTCGTAATTTTGTTTTTAACCATTCATATGCATAACTTGTAAATTTACATATTTAAAAAGTTTAACACATCTTTATCTTTATTGAAATTGAAAGAAAAGTGTACAAATATAATAAATTATTCTACTAAACATCAAATGTCTGAAAAAGTAGTTCTAAATCTAACAAATTCAACTATACATACAACAAATTATGTAGTGTGCATGCATTGCAATAAATACAAATAAAATAAATTCCTGGATTTCTTGTTCCATGACGAACTGCGTTGTTAATATTAACTTCTTATGTAAATTTAACGACTTGCGGTCAAATTTGACTGCAAGTCGTTAAATTTACATAACAAGTTAATACAAATAAAATACCCGCAAAGGCTGAGTCTGAACGCACGCATTAGCTTAATACATATAAATAATAATTCATATGAAAAATATCAGTGAAAAAAGAAAGATAAAAAAAATTATAAACTAAAGAAAGATAAAGATAGATAATCTAATCTTTTTCTCCTTCTTGCTTCTCCTCAATCTTCCTTCTCCTGATTGCACCCTGCGCTTATATTATTAGAGTGGAATCAGCTTTCAAGATTTCATTCAGTTATCTAGAAAATATGTTTCGTCTTCATAATAGAAAAATTGAAAGAAGTTAATTTACAATGTTTACTTACGTCAGTTCTGGTTTTCAAAGGCGTTGGTTGTCTGGAATGAATGGT
Organism: Conomelus anceps; assembly: GCA_948455865.1. Taxonomy (NCBI): domain Eukaryota; kingdom Metazoa; phylum Arthropoda; class Insecta; order Hemiptera; family Delphacidae; genus Conomelus; species Conomelus anceps. The sequence continues at coordinate 17,383,787 of OX418224.1, forward strand.
GAACGAAGGCTGTTCGAATGTCGATTCAGAGTACTGATGCAGTTCTTCAGTAATGTGAGAATCCACTGAGTCTGAGTGATTACTACAACAAAACAACACCAAAATACATTCAATTTTTCATTATCTAGTAATGTATTCTCTGCAGAATCTCGCATACTACACGAACTCATTCCTTTCATAAAAATAAACAGAAAAATTCATATAAAGATACGTGAGGAACCGCTTTGATACAGAAATACAGATGGATGAATAATGCAGTTTTTGCTAAGGGCCCAATCAAAAGCCCTAGGGCCTTAATGCAGCTGGTAAATTGAATAGGTTTTATGTAAAAGTAGCTGAAAATCAAATGAAAGATGTTACACGTATTTTATTAAGATAATACACAAAAATGGCAATAAAAAGTGGGGTTTTTAAGTTTGAAGTGGAGTGATTAAATTATAAGTCGATAAAATAATATTTTTTCCAACAAGACTTGTATCGAATTCAATACTGAAAATAGAATAGTGAATCATTCAATTGCCTGAAATAAACTCAAAGTTCATAAATAAGGGTTTTATCGGGTCATTCCTCAAGCTTCTCCAATAATTATATGTGAGTAAAACATTATATAAAAGTGAAATACAGTGTCAGTTTTAATATTAGATTGTTCATTAAGTATTTCGTCATGGAAAACATCGCAGATTTGACATCGCATAATCTACAGCCTGGACATATTACTTACTTACTCCATGGCACTACAGCCCATTCAGAGTCCTGACCTCCTCAATAAACCTGGGTATATTAGCCTGGACATATTTATGTTTTCATATTTTTAATATGTATGTTTTTTTTAAAACTGTTTTAAACATGTTTATGTATAAATCACTGTTAGAATCCTCTAAAAATTCAATTACTGTACATATGGTGTGCCGTATTTAAACGAACAGTACCTTTTAGCCAGTTCTTCAGGGACACTGTTGTCATTGTCAGTTTGGGCCTCCCGGTGGGTGTGTTCGGTGGGATCCGTTTCCGAGTGGGATTTTACAGCCTCCAATCCCACACCAGTTGTTTCAACCGGTTCAGACTCAATGCTGCTAATCGCAAATGGAGATGTACTGCGATCCAGGACTGATCCTATCAAATAAAAAGAAAAATTCAATAAAACAACAATACAAACAGTACAACAAAATAGATTATGTATATATTTAAATACGAATAATGTACCAATGAGGTAGTAGAATTGAATATAGGCTAACGATATTATAGAGACTCATTTCTCTACTGTAAAATCACTTCCCGGTGGTTCGGAACCCACATAAAACTGTAAGTGTAACAAATTCAGCTCTTTCTCTTCGAATCGCCTCTTGTTGGGAGAAAGAACGTCACTGTTTTCCACATAAAACTGTAGGTTCAATTCGTCAATCACCTTCATCCAACTCATTACGCACTGTCCAAGTTATACCTCAAAATATAGATACCTCAACTACTGTACACAATTTAGTAGTGTATTATTAAAGTAGTGGGAAAATATACTGTAGAAGTTTTGGAAGTATTTAGTATCCGTAGAGATAAATATGATCTAGAAGAATTTCAAATTGAAGCTAAATACTCACGGCTAACAGTGTGTTTGGGTGACTTGATATTGCGATGATCGACCTCTTCCAAATTCAGCTCTTTCTCTTCGAATCGCCTCTTGTTGGGAGAAAGAACGTCACTTTTCCTATTTCGTCCAATGGCTGCCTTTTTCCTCTCTAATAGATGCCTATAAGTCGCAAAAATAATAATTAAATTTTCAAGTAGAATCAAATCATTATGAATTGGAGAAAAATACTGATCTGTAAAATAGTGCAAACCTATACTTGAAAAGAAGAGATAGATTAATACAATAAAAATAGAATAGAAAAACTGAAAACAGAAATGAAGCTTAAAAATAAATGATTGACAGAAAGAAATGAGTGTCAAAAAATGAAGTGTTAATTACTTCCAATGATAGCCGCGAGCCGTAGCAGGTATCTGTTCAATCAGATAGATAAGCTGCGTTCTCGTAGGTCCTGTTTGTAACGGTGACCGATTAGATTGGCCAGCAAAAAAGACACTGTTCTCTGCTGAAAATCACTTCCCGGTGGTTCGGAACCCACCTAAAACTGTAGGTCCAACTCATCAATCACCATCATCCAACTCATTACCCACGCACAGGTCTCGACCTATGTGGGCTTCATCCTTAAAAAAAAAAAATTCAACTGAAATAAAACCAAAATACTGCAATTGAGCTAAAATACTCAGGCCGTCTGCATACGGAGTAAGCCACAGAGGCTTCATGCGTAATGAATAAAAGACAGTGAGTGATTACTCACTGTCTTTTATTCATTACGCATGAAGCCTCTGTGGCTTACTCCGTATGCAGACGGCCTGAGTATTTTAGCTCAATTGCAGTATTTTGGTTTTATTTCAGTTGAATTTTTTTTTTTTAAGGATGAAGCCCACATAGGTCGAGACCTGTGCGTGGGTAATGAGTTGGATGATGGTGATTGATGAGTTGGACCTACAGTTTTAGGTAGCCAATCGGCTAAGTCGGTGGTCAATATGCATTTATTATAATTATCTCAAACAACATGTGAGCTCACTTACCTAATAATTCCGCACTAAACCCCCCCCCCCCCCCCCACCCTACTCTAGAACAATGGTAAACCATAGTTGAGTAGGGTAATTTCCAAAAATTGCAGTTTTATAGTTATTAGATTCCCATTTAGTTTGCTAATATATATTATATTGTTTTATAGTTTTAATTAATTATTGATTGGAAATAAAGTATTTATTATTATTATTATTATTTGTAAATGAATTTCAGTTCCCCTTTATTAAGAAGCGATTAACAAGACTGTTTTCTGCAGTGAAATCGCTTCCCAGTGGTTCGGAATCCACCTAAAACTGCAGGTGCAACCCATCAATCACCATCATACAACTTATTAACCATGTTCAGGTCTCATGCCTATGTGGGCTTCATTCTCCAAAAAATGTTTTCATTTTCTTACCTTTTCTGTTCCTCAACAACTAGTGACTTAGGCTCTGAGAATGCTGACGCTTCCTCGCCCGTTAGTAAACTTTCTGCTATTGAAGTAGTTGAAGAGCTCAGTGACTGTAACGATTTCTGAAACAACAGAAAAGAATCTATGAAAAAATTGTTGCATTAAAAAAGATTGATTTTTGCAACAATCAAGCTCCAATAAATTAAATAAAGCGTCTACTACACTGGGCAAGTTTACTAGCTAAAATGCCAGGATGGAGCCACAATACAAGTCGACCCAGCTAACCCCACCAAAGGCCTGACATCCTGAGATACATAACACTACAAGACCAAGCTGGGAGCAGCTGGATCGGCTTGCAGTGCTGCTACTCGCTAGCTTTTAGCGAGTAAACTCGCTCATTGTAATCGTTGCTTAGTTAGCTATGTGCTTAACAATTCCTTTAAAAACATCTGATCCTAGAGACGACATTCTATGAGGTAACTTGAGAAACTAATAGCAACCTTGCAAAATATTACTATAAGACTGATAATTAGTGTCTTACCATAATTATTATTGAGAAAATACTGACAATTTTAATGAGGAATTTATTTATCTACAGACCGAATAACAATGAAGTAAAGATGCAACAGACAAAATTATCTTCTTTGACTGTAATAATTGTAAGTGGAAAAGTAAAACAAACATCTGATCCTAGAGACGACATTCTATGAGGTAACTTGAGAAACTAATAGCAACCTTGCAAAATATTACTATAAGACTGATAATTAGTGTCTTACCATAATTATTATTGAGAAAATACTGACAATTTTAATGAGGAATTTATTTATCTACAGACCGAATAACAATGAAGTAAAGATGCAACAGACAAAATTATCTTCTTTGACTGTAATAATTGTAAGTGGAAAAGTAAAACAAACATAAAATGGATTGAAGAACTCAAGGAGGATATGAGAGAGTTGCGCATAACATTCGAGGATTTGAAAGACAAGTCAGACAACATCAGAATCCTGAAGGACAAACAGACCAGACTGCAGATCAAAGTCGGACATAGGATGGGAAGAGTGATTTCGGACGAGGAAAGGAAATTGATTTCTGAGCGGATGAAGAGATATTGGGCTGAGAGAAGACAGAGGAAAGCCGGAAGGACCAATGAAGGCCATAAAACTATAATAATAATAATTGTAAATGGAGTATTGAAACAAAATTAATGGTTTTCAAACTCTCAGAGGCTGATGCAATAAAAAAAATAATTATATAATGTCTGTATAACAGCAAGAAACACTTACAGTTTAAATAAATAATACATATCTGTTTCTTTCTTCAAAACATTCAATAAATTTATAACTACATTAATTCACTGAAAACAACAAATATCACTTACTTTGAGGGCTACTTCGTTTGTCTTGCGTTTCTTGGACGAATCTTTCACGGAGAACTGATGCATCGCTCTCAGTTTCTGCTGATGCAGCAGTTTTCTTCTCTCTTCTGACGCCATTTTTTCAGCTTTCATCAACCTGTTGTGGAAAAAATAAAACATGAATCGTTACACATGCACAGAAAACAAAAATTCATTCATTAAATTAGCATAAAGCGAAGTTAACAAGGAATAAAGTGAAGATGGGACAAAACACATAGTGATAAGACAGAAGGGGAGGTAATCTAAAGAAAAAGTAGTTTTTCAAATTTACACCCACCGATGAATTTCTTCACGGATTTGTTGAGATTTCAATATTAGTCCACGTTGTTTCTTCTTTATGTTCTTTGCTTCATCTTCGTGACCTTTTTGTTTCAATCTCCTGAAAATGATTGGAAACATTAATGAAAAAATTATAAATAGTAAAATTGTACAAAATACAGTAATTATTGAACCATCACACAAATATTTTGAGTTCAATGACTATTTAATAACAATTTCACAACAATAGGTTGTACCTGATTAGGCCTACACAGTTATTTAATATACTGATAGCTTTTAAATGTGAATAAATCATATTGAAAGATAACTTAAATAATAAATATAATAAACACCACATATTTCAAATATTGTATTGTAATATTGCTCTGTAATTGCCAGCTCATTCAACTCATCCAGGGTACACCATAAGAGGGAAATTAATATAGATGCTTCAATATTATTTACGTTAAATTTATTAATGCTCAGATTCTGTTCTGTATCGTATCTGCAGCTTCTGTAATCATTTATTCTCATGGAATTGTTTGTCATATTGTATAATAAGATAACATTACGAGACCCTAATATCAAGGGTGTCATTTTTTGGATACACGCTTATTAAAATATTATTTTTAAATTGGGATCTATCTTAATTAATATATTATTGTAACTCAACTTGGGTAATATACGCTATAAATGTATTATTTAAACGCAAAATTGGGCCACTTACCCTGTCTTAAACTTGACAACGAAGGAGAAAACCGAACGTGATGGAATAGTTGTAAAATAGACGCAATGAAAGAGATTATATGAATGGAGTGGACTGTAGAAATGGTGTTAACATATTAATAAATCTGGATTTCACGGAGCTAAGAGTAAACTTTTTCTGAAACTATCAATTGCAGTACAAATTCTATCAGCAAAACTAGTTCATAATCTAATATCAAAACTGACACTGTATTTCTGTTTAAATTATGATTTTTACTCACTTATTCTGGAGGGATGCATTTCGCTTCTAAAGAGAATCTTCATCAGCCCAAACATTAGGGACAACAGTAAAAATTCAAAGAGAGTGTAGGAGATGTTCTATTTGTTAATGTTAGAAGGCTTTACAAGAAATATGTGACTTACTTTTTCTGGAATTCCAGCCAAGACACTTGCACTTTGACTCTATTAATCAGCTCTTTCTCCTTGGATTTGTACATATTCAGCTGATGATCAGATCTGGCTTCCTCGTAGCTTATGCACTTGTCGAACTGTAACATAAATTTGTAAACAAAATCATAAAAATTGCCATAAAATCAATCCAAGTACTGTAGTTTTCATATAACTTGGCAGCAGTATGCTGGGTTCAGATGTAGCATGTCCCATCTGCTACACGCTGCCAAGTTATATGAATACTACAGTACTAAATCTTTATTTCACTTCAATAGTTTGGCTAATCTGAGGCTGTATTCATGAGCGTTCCTCAAGTCTCTTGACTCGAGGCACTCTTGAAATTCCTATTTAAATACATTAAATTTCAAGAGTCCCTAGTCAAGAGAAACTGAAGGAACGTTCAAAAATAAGGCACAAAACCACAAATTGTGAACTCCAGTTTCACAAGGCGTTCAACTATATCGTATATTAATAGTTAGGGTGCTTGCACAGTGGAGCATCCAATATTTTATGACTATTACCATCACAAAATCAAACTCATGCTGTAGAATGGTGTACGACATATTGGAGCAGTGTGAATACCACCATTCCTCAGCATGTGTTTGATTTAGCGATGGTGAATATCGTCGAGTACTGGATGCTCCACTGTGCAAGCACGCTTAGAGTGGTTGCAATAACAAAGAAGCACTGTAATGTACTTCTAGATGAGAATTTTAGATTTTTTAGGATGAAGCCGACATAGGTCCGAGACCTGTGCAGACCTTTCAGATTGGTGAGCTGGACCTACAGTTTTAGGTGAGTTCCGAACCACCGGGAAGTGACTTTACATAGTGAAATATGCCAAAATACTTTTAGCCATGCTATGGCAATGGAATCACAAGATAAGGTAAGGTAATATTGAAAGATAAGGCAGTATTGTTTTGTAATAATCTGGTAATAAATGTGAAATTCTCATTTTCTAAATGAGTCAATACGTCAATATTATGGGCAATATTAAAAAAAAATCAGAAATATCTTGCAAGTATTGAATAGAATCAATCAAAGTGCTTCATCGTTTAAATTGAACTAGGTAATTGTGTTTTCCAAAAAATTCAAGTTATATTTCAATCAACACGTAAACATAACCTATGCTTACAAATATTTGAACTCTTGTGAAAATTTAGTAATAGAGATAGTTTTGGGCTAAAAGCCTGTTGTTTCGTTACAATAAGTTGTATTTTGGACTGTATCAAAAAATAAAATGAATAAATTAAGGAAATAGAATGAGATAGGAAATATTTTTTGTACTCATCCAATCTACATAATAAGAGAGAGTAGGGGTGTGTCTGTTTATGTGTAAGTGTGTGTGCTTGTTTTTGTCTTACGCACTTCACAAAAATGGCAACTATTTGGAACACTAAATTCAGCACACAGCTTCCTCTAAACTGGATTCAGTGCACCTCGAAGTCCAATTTTTGACTTTCCTTTCAGTTTTTTCGAAATTAATGTTCAAATTTCACTTATGAGCACTATTACTGATTTAAAATGTGTTTAGATACATGGAGCGCATAGAACAGCTGATACATGATACATCACTATGATGAAAAAAGCTTAAAGTCACAAGCCAGAGCAACACATAATATGCCAAATATCAAATATTTTAAATATATTAAATATCAAATATTTTGACTGCAAGTCGTTAAATTTCACATGAAAAGTTAATATTAACATCGCAGTTCGTCATGGAACAAGAAATCCAGGAACATAATATGTGTTCTTTTGACTTGTGAATACGAGTTTGGCTTGTGAATTACGAGCTGCAATATTAATACAGAACATATATTATATGTTACATATACATATATTATATGTTACATATACATATATTATATGTTCTGTATTAATATTGCAGTTCGTAATTCCCTTTTTGTAATAATATTGGTATTGGTCGTTGAAATCCATACATGTTTAATTTAAAGATCCCGCTGCAAAGCATAACATCTTTACTCTAAACTAAATTCCGTTGCCCGATCTGTCATTTCTATATACCTTTTTCAAAATCAATGTAGAATTTCATCATTTTTTGTAAAATGGGTTATATGCAGGAAACTCATAGAGCAGCTGAAACATAAGTCACTTTAATGCTGATGTAGATGACTCGCCGATATGTCTCAAACCAAAGCAACAGATTAGTTTCGTATCAATATTGCAGCAGCTAATCACTCAGCGTCAAAAAACAGGTTATTTGTGCACTTCTCTTTTCAAACAGCTGAACTGTATGGCTAGCAACATTGCAATTTCACTCGCCCTTCCTTCCAACTTCGTAATTCTGTGACGGCTACCATAAGTTATATACCAGAAAAGTGAACTCCAAATTGGAATCCTGGGCACGACCAGGTAAAATGCTAGTAATATTAATAATAATAAGCGTATGAATTTTATAAGTGTTGAGACCCTTATGGGTGGTTCCACCTCGCAGTTAAGCCATGTTATGGGTACATGGTGGGCGTAATATTTCAGATGGGTTCCGAACCACCTGTTAAGTTTCAAATTAATTTCCTTCAAGTGAAAAGGAATCATTTAACTATTTTTTAAAGTGGAGTATTTTGATAGATCCAAATTTTCAGCATGAAAATAAGTTACCGGTACCCTCAATGTTTTGGACAATATAACATAATAAAAATTTGTGAAGAGAGCAGTTTTGGATTTGAGTCTGTTGCGCCTTCACATTAAGGCTGTGCGCTAGGCACCGTGACTCTGACCAAGTCTCGAGTCCCGACTCAAGGCAACAAACAAACGAGTCTACAATCGAGTCGAATCGAGTTTGGTCCGGTTTTGAATCACTCTGGTGGATTTGTACGTAACTAGCTTTCCATAGCCCTGGAACGTTGCCAGATCTCTCGGCTCCCGTCTGCTCCGCTCTTCGCCTGGTCTGACTAGGCCTTCTTGGGAGGGAGGCAGAGTCGTTCTACTACATAGAATCTAGTAAAGCAAATATAGTTTACAAGCCTCAGCCACAGATATTCTAATACCTGAGCTTTCATTCACAAAAGTAATCCGATATGTCTGATGGCTAGAGAGCCTGGACAGTTTTTGCCCTCTGTTCACTTAGGGTGGCATGAATAGTTTGGTACATTGTTTTGTGCCGTGTTCCATTTTTAACCTAATATTGTACAGAATTCGACAATAATAAAACTAATAATTGATTAATGACATTAATGTAAGGAGTTTTCTGTTGTGTTAATAATGGCAAGGCAAAGCATTAGTTGGGTCATGTCTTTCAATATTTTGTTTTTTATTTTTCTATTCACCCAGGGTTACTCCTAATTCAATCGGTTACATGCTAAACGCGCACAACTGAAATTCCATGGAATTCTGTGCAAAACGCGCACAAGTTTTATTGAAGGGTCAAGAAAGGGCCTCGGCTACCTGAAAATCGGAAGTAGATTCGGAAGTATTATTAATCACTTTTAGATCATTACAGTGATCAATCAAATCATAAGTAACAACAAACTGTATACTTTGAATGGAAATTGTAACATAATTTTTTAAACAATATCAAATTATGATTTGATTGTGTGGAGTTTCATCCACATTAATATTATTATAATATTATATTCAGTAATATTATCAATATCATTGAGAAGCTGAAATGATCTTTGTAATCAAAACATTACAGATTTTCATTGAATGAATCGTCACAAGATCAACAACAAGTGGTATTTAGAGCTACAGAGAAATTAAAAATCTCAAGATCATCCACCACAGACTAGACTACATATTTTTCTAGAATATATTCTGATGTTCTGGATTTTTCTATCATCCGTTCAATAGGTTCTATTGAATAGTTTTATTAAATTAACTTTCGAATGTAGATAAAATTGATTGATTTTTAATTTATTCAGTGAATTATATTTCCATGTCTTAGCAAAACCCAGAATTCTTCTATTTAATGATTCCACTGTTACTGAAAAATCAAAGTAAAAAACAAAACAAACATTGCTATTTTGTTACTGGTACTAATACAGCTCAACTAGAAAATATTTCTTGGAGAGCTGATCAAGAGAAGAGGAAGAGTCTCCTAATTTCATGAGGTAATAAATTCAGTTCCATATCATAATATAGGCTCCCATTGTTTTGTCATATGAATTTGTATAATGAATTTTCTTCCGGTCGGTTCACTACCAGAGCGGCAGTTCCAGGTAGTGGAGACCCTTTTCTGACCCTTTGATGAATCTTGTGCACGGTTAGTTTAAAAAATAGTTTCTGAGTGAGTAAAACCGGGGGCCATCACGTGTTTTGGGCGCCCAAGGCAAATATCTTAAATTTTGGAAAAATTGATTAAATTTGGAAAAATATCTAATATACAGGAAAATAAAATTGACTATTATAATTTGGAGAAGGCTTTTTTACAGACAACCATTTATTACCTCATATTCAAAACATATATAATATTTCCATAATATTCTTGAAATTTTCTAAGCCAATTCTTGGAAATACCAATATATAATAAAAAATATATATAATAAACCTTTATTGCAGCAACTCCTGAGGTCGTCAGAAGCATTAAAAATTGTCATATTTCATATCAAAATAATTTTGTCTCATACAACATTGCTAGAACGTTAAAACAGATAAAAATACAAAATCACATTCAAAATTAGCCTACCTATCTATTGCGGTGTGTCATTTAAAGCTGTCTATAAATTGTCTACAAAGTCTTTGCCCTTTCATAAAAATCCTCAAAACTATATAATAAATAATAATGGATTATTCATTAATAGTTATTTATGTATTAAGAGCGTCAAGCGCGACTTTATCGCTCGAGCCAGAACATTTACTGCGCGACGCGTAGCGGAGCGCAGTAATTTTGCGAGAGCGATAAAGAAGCTTCACGCGCGAATTGCATACAATATTTTTCCTAAAACTGCAGTTCTGGATTCCAACACAATAAAAGCTTGTAGTTTGTAACATCACAGACCATGCGCGGATTTGGTTAGCGTTCGCCTTTTTTGAGGTTATGTGAATTTCACTGTTTCAGTGATCCACCAATGAGAAGACATCAAAATCAAAACAGAAGCGTAAAGAAAACAGCTGGCGAGCGTAAAGTACTTTACCGCTTGCGGAGCAGTAAAGAGGTATTTTACAATTAGTTTTCAGTACGTAAAGAACTACTATACGAGCAGTTTTAGGAAAAAAAATTTCAGTCTATGCTTAAAAATTGGATATGGCAGATTATGACCCACTATTCGATTATGGTGGGGGGGGGGGGGTTACTATTCCTTACTTGAAAACCCCCAACATTTAATGTGGACAATGCAACATTAAAAATATTTTTCCTACAACTGCTTGTAAAATAGTTCTTTACTGCTCCGCAAGCGGTAAAGTACTTTATGCTCGCCAGCTGTTTTCTTTACGCTTCTATTTTGATTTTGATGCCTTCTCATTGGTTGATCACGGAATCCATGAAATTCACATAACCTCAACAATGGCGAACGCTAACCAAATCCGCGCATGGTCTGTGATGTTACAAACTACAAGCTTTTATTGTGTTGGAATCCAGAACTGCAGTTTTAGGAGAAATATTGTATGCTTCTTTATCGCTCTCGCAATAGTTTCTCGCCAATGTTTTGGCTCGAGCGATAAAGTCGCGCTTCACGCTCTTAATAAAAAAAAAACTATTCGCTCATTAGTCAGTTAAAATTAGCTGACTATTTAGCCAATTTTTTGTTAACCGATTTATTTTGAAAATTTACTATCTTTGCCTATTAAATTTAATTGTGTTGTAAGTATAACGTATAAGTATAACGTTGTAAGTATAAGTATTACAGTTCCACGACAGTTCTTATTGAAAGTATCTTTGTTATCTATCAAAAAAGTATTATAATATAATTCCATTCACAATGTAAGCTCTCCAATAATGTAATCATATTTTATGATTAAGATGCAGTATATGGAACAATCGCAAGAATTTCCTATGAAGAAAAATTTGTTTCCTTTGTTTGACACAAGAGCCCACTCAAATTTTGTTCACTCTTTTGATGGAAAAAAATTGGTACAAAGCTGGAAGTTTTTTTAATCCACTCTAGGTATTCTAAGTTTGCAAAAGTTGAAATTGAAGAATACGGAATTCTACTTCGATTGATGTATATCAATATATCCGTTCAATTGTTCATTCACAATCAATTTTCAAAAATCAGGTATTCCTGGGCGCTCTATGTAAGGGTGACCGATTGGATTTGCCAGCAAAAAAGACTTGGTTCTCTGCTGTAAAAATCATTTCCCGTTTGTTCGGAACCCACCTAAAACTGTAGGTCCAACTCATCAATCACCATCATCCAATTCATTACCCACTCACAGGTATCAGACCTATGTGGGCTTCATCCTAATTATTAAATTTTTATTTTTATTATTGAATAAATTATTCATTGTCTAATTTTTGTGTTAAATAATAGGGTATAACACAATTTATTATAATATTGAGTATAATAATATACTCAATTGTAATATTTATACATATTTTTTACTATTTCATCTCATAATTTGTAGTAAATTTCTGTTTGTAGAGCAACTTCAATTACAGTTCTACTACAGTTTTCATTGGAAGCCTCTTTATATATTATCTATCATAGAAGTCCTACAATATAATCCCATTCACTATGTAAATTATCCAATAAACTATAATGTAATCAAAAGAGTAAGGTACAATATATGGAACAATCGCAAAAAGAATAATTCGTTTCCTTCCTTCCAAAACAATTTGGCATATGTTTATTTGAGAGAAAAAGAATGAAGGAGAAAGAGAGTGAGAGAGCGGAAAGGAATGTGATAGTGCTACTGGAGACATGTCATTCAAAGCAATTATTTTCGATCGCATAATAATTATTCAAGACTGTAAACAAGATGCACCCGGCAGACAGAGCGAGTGCTGGTGTTGCGCGTGAGGGAGCATTGATAAGGGCGAGTAACGAACGAATATGGTTCAAACCGGCAACATAGCAAGTCCTTGCATATGTGTGAGTGAACGTGCTTGCACATTTGCATGAGGAAGTTGACTCTGTAAAACTGAAGAGAATCCAAGAAAACTTTGGGGCAACTTAGCTACCCAACGATTTAATTTGGATTTACAGTAATCTCTCTATTACTAGAAGGGATATCAGAGATTTCAATGACATATTTTGTATTTCAATCGGAAATCTAGTTTTTCTGTAATTAAGGTTTCAAAAAAATGATTTTTTTTTTAAATGAAAATTTTGAAAAATTAAATACCTCATTACAAAAACAATACTTTGTTCCATTGATCCTGAAAATTACACTTTTCTATTCACAACCGTTCATGATACTGGTTGCCCCCAAAAATTAACTTTAAGTGCTCATATCTCAGAAAATAATTGATGAAATTTTTTTTTAATTATTGCAAAAGACTACATTTCAGTAGCCTAATAATCTCCAGTCGAAGAGACTTTGAAAAAAAAATATGACCAAAACCCTATTGCACAGCCTTAATTTGTAATTTTGTCACAATAAATGAATAAATAAGTTAAGATTATAACATCATAAAGTTATTGAAGCACGGTCACCCATCCAAGCGCATTATGTTTACATGTAATAATTAGTAATTATGTACTAGATATGATAATTGAATGAAACTTACAATACTGTTAGAGCATGAACTGGGAAAAGGCGATCCACAGGATGACTGTTCGTCAAACAAAGGCGTTAGCGCATGCGCAGAAGATAATAGTTGTTCCAACCCGTTACTCTCATTCAGAAGACTGTCTAAAACTGAGAAAACATGAATAAACCCTGATTAATTATAATAGTATGTATGGGTCTATGGTCTCAAGAAGCATGGATGAAGCATTTACTATGTGTATTACAAGTGTGTAATCTCCACGTATAGATACAGAGTGATCATCAAGTCGCGCACATCAGAAAGTAGTCTAATGGCAAAAAATTAAACCAAATATATTCACAAACATCAATTATTATTAGTACAAACAACTTTCACTTTTACAACAAATGCTCTAAATGGCTGCCACGCTCAGTACTGAATGCATGAATTTCATGTTTGATTTCCTGCTCTTAAGAAAACGACTTGTTAACACAACAATACTAAAGACTTGATGTAAGGCCCCTTTTATACAACGAGTCGTGATATAATTTGTTTGCATTGAATCAGGGGTGCCCACAGAGGGGGGGGGGGGCTATGACGCAGACTGCCGCAGACGCAGAATTACAAAAAACGTTTTGGGGGGCGAAAAGTTGATTGAAACCGTGTTTAACGTGACAACATTCAAAAATATACTACGAAGTCAACAGATAGAATGTCAATTAATGAAAATATATTTATAATTATTATTATACAATTGAATATAAATTAGCTAAAATAGTTATGTTTAGGATTTTTGCAGGAAGTTATTATTCAAACTTAGCAAGACGCTAAGCGAGTGCTCCGAAAGTGGTTTATACAACTTTACTCTCCTTAACAGGTACTAGTTAATCAGCAGAAAGAGCAATAAGTCGATTTAAAATTATCAAAAACAGACTCAAATCAGCTATGGGAAACTCATGGTTGTCCAATTTAATGGTTCTAGCTGCAGAAAAATATGTACTTGAGTCTATTTCTAACGAAGAAATAATTGAAAGGTTTTCTGTTTCCTCATCCCAAAGACAAAAACGTCTATGTGGGGTTTAGAGAGATAGATTTAACAAGCTTAGAAGGTGCCTAGCTAACTTGTAGATGGTCACAGCCTACAAATTTAAAATGTTTGACTTCAAACTGTTGATGTTTTTCATGTATTTTACAATAACTACTTACTAATAAGTAAGAACTGCTATAGCAAAACTTACTTCTTCGAAAGACACTTCTTTCGATTGTGTTTTGTAAATAACTATACATGAAATGTGTGCCTTTTATGTACTTCATCCATACATAAATTCTCCCAAGATACTACACTAAGTAAATAACCTGTTGTTCAACTACTGCCCAATAAATGACTTAGTATTTTGAATTTTTGTGTTTTACAAATGAAGTTATTAACTCATTGTTTTCACTTCCTTTAAAGGAACAACTTTGTAGGATTATTTAACCTTATGTAATTGGCACACCGAACATAAACTTATAGGTATTTCATTTTTATTGAACATTGTGTATTTGTAATAATATTTTACTGTTTAAAAACCATTTAGGTTCAAATTCTTATTCAGCTATTTTGCAATTAAGTTTATTGAGCAGAAGTTCATATATTCATTTCATTGATATTTCTATTTTACCTTTACAAAAAAATGTTACCTATGTAAAGAATCTCAAGAAATATACATACATTTTGTATATTATCGACTGGGTTTGAGTTTTTTCAATAGTAATAAAAATCTTCTTTTAGTTTTAGAAAGAATACAAGGGGCTTTTTTCGCATTTTTTTGGGGTGGGGGCCCTAATTTATCGGGGGGGGGGGGGGGGGGTTGTTGTTGTTGTTAAATTTAGGGGGGGGGGTGCGTCATGAGGCTTAGGGTGGGTGGGCACCCCTGATTGAATGCTAAATCATTGAACCCTTTTATACACCAGCGCCCGACATACGTCATGCTTAAGCATTCAATGCATACAAATTAGATCACGACGCGCTGTATAGAACGGACCTAACCAGTATCCATTTCAATAGTGTCTAGATTTGTTGTCGGTACTACATGGGATGCTACCTTGCAGGAACCATCATACTCAATTCAACGAAACTATTATTTACAGAAACGTTTATCTACATGCGTGCGACTTAATGATCACTCTGCATAACGCAGTTTGAATACATTTGAAAAATGTTAGCTTGAAAGTATTTTATAGTGAATGTCATTCTAATTTACTTGATGTCTCAAGGAAGCAGGCTTGGGCGCATCGTACTATTGTTTTGTTCTTAATAGTTTTTAAAAAGTTATTACAATTGAATCATGAGAGCTCCATTGCAAATAAAACTATAGGCTACAGTTGGAACACAAAAAGGATGTGAAATGCCAGTGATACAGGTTTCATTATTGTGGACAAGAAAAGTTATAATAAACAAAATGATCATTCAATTTCGGATTCTCTGTAGCTATAAGCTATTGTAATGAATATTCAGTCATTGATTTCTGTATTATCAATTCTCTATTGCTTTATTATGAAGGCCGTTACAGTGGGTAGAATTAGCCACTTAGACAAGAATTACTAAGAAGACACACGAGCTTGAAAATGTAAATAATTGGTTCAAGATCCAAGAAAGAATACCATTGATTGACTTATATTCACTAGTGAATACTATCGTATATTGTATTAATAATTTTTATTCACTAGTGCATTATGTTTTTAGAATTTTTCAATATTTTACTAATATTAAAAAAATATATATTCAGTTCTTGGATAATTTTTCAACATGTGTTTTGTTACCTCCCTTGTAATGCTAGCAATGAATTATCGTCGATCAAAAGAATATGTAGCTTTTATTTATTAATGGAAATAATAATTGAGCTTAGAGTAATAGTGTAGAAGAAATTAACAATATTTTTCAATCTAATTACTCATAAATCATAAAAATGAAAAAACATAGATATTACTAAATGAATAGATTGAGAATAATTGCTATATGAATGTTTTCCAATAAAAACGATTTGTTTTAAAAGCTCACAAAACAAAAGCACATCTAATTTAAGTTTAAACGGGAAGGCCATACGCACTTTTGCCATTAGAGGATTGCTTAGGAATAGTTTCAATAGGCCTATGCACATCAGTATTGTTGCTGCAGATTAAGATGAAGCTAAATCCAATGAGACTGGAGCTAGTACATGCTCATTTCAAAATTAGAAAAAACCATAACTAGAAATGAACATCATTTATTTATTTATTATAATCAACTAGAGCTATAAAAAATCATTCATTAATAATGAGGATCGAAATAAAACTTTATTCAATGAAGTCACATAAAATCAATAAATAAAATAATAATTCAATACTGTGATGTAGCTTTGATTGATGGGAAAAACTGATGAAAATTCATGTAATTAACATTTTTGGGCTTTTCACAAATTTCAAAAGGTTAATAAATAAAATAAATAAATGAACAATTTTTAAAGGATTCGATTTTTACGCCTTCTCCGGTAAAAAATTCTTAATTTATAGTTTAAAACATTTTTCAAACTTTATAATAAAACAAACCGATCGGAAATAATTTCAAACATTTTTAAATCAGGTAAAACGTTATGGAATGACACAGAATAAAAAAGCTGAACATTTCCAAAAATTCACTTCTCCAAAATCTTCTTACCTTGAGCCCCAGGGTTTGAGATCAGGGTTGCAATGGTTTGCTCCAAAATACTGGAATGTTGTGGCCCTTCGCTGAGGTTCATAACCCCCAAATTTGAATCACCCGAAGGCTGTAGCTCAGGTACAGGGAGGTTCAACGATGACCCAACTTTATCAAAACTTCTTCGCAAACTTGTATCATCAAACAACCGATCGCTGGGTTTCTTCAAACTTTCGGAAACTTGTTTCACGTGTTGACTGCCACTTGAAATCGACTCGGCAACCGTTCTCAATGATGACGATAATTCTTTTTGGCGAGAATCTCTGTGGTTGGTCGGATTGGATGATGACGATAGTGATGATGATGATACTGAATGATGGCTGGATGTGAGCACTATTGGTTCATCCACGTCAGAATGATTAGAAGCAGCTGAATGCTGGGTGTTCTGTTTCCCATCAAAATTGTCAATCGAAGTGGATTTGTGCAATTTTTCGTATTTTGCCTGTTTGGAAAAATTTAAATAAAAACTAATGTGAGGAAAATATAAAAATTTATTATTTGTTATATTGAGCACAACTAGCCGACTACAAATTACAATTAAAAACTTCCATGCCCATTTTGCATTAGCCAAAAGCACAAATTAATAATCCTATGGTACTAATAATACGATAAGCATTTACTCTGATGAAAGATTGGATATTTGAGCAAACTGGACGATTTTACAGATAAAAACGTACATTGTTATTTATATAAATTTTGTCATTAAATCACTTGAAATACAATTTAAATTCAGGCTTCTAAATCAGTTTAATTTTTGTCGTTGAAATATGGTCTATTAATTTGAATAGATGAATTATTTTAAATTTATTAGCCAATACATGTAGGCTACTTTTACTTCACTCACATCAAGTACTCAAGTCCCTATTTATGAACCTACCTTGAAGTTTCCTTAATTCAAGGGAAACTCGAAACGCATTCACTCAAAAGGAGCCCCTTGAGTCTCCCTTGAGCTACTATGGAAACTTCAAGAAAGGTTTATAAATAAACGGACATTAGTCCCAACAGACAACTCACTTCGTGGAAATCATAATTTTCGATAAAATACACATAGAAGAAAAATTATTGGCAGTTTCAAAGCATAGAGTTTGCACAAAACTAAGATAAAAATAATGATAATGCTAACTTAAACATTCTCTATGTATCTGCCTGCTCTATAGCATTTTTATTTTAGAGCGGGCACAGATGCATAGAGTTTTGAGGTTAGCATTATTATTTTTAATTATCTATTTTATTATAATTATTATTATTAATTAGGCCTATTATATTATTATTAATTTTATCATCTATTATTTTAATTATTTATTTTTAATCAAGCATCATTATTTTTAATTTAGTTTTGCGCAAACTCTGTATTTTTCAATGCATTACAAGCACATCAAATTCATTTTAACTTCAATTATTTTCCACAAAAAAAATATTAAAAATTACATTCAAACTATATTGAAATTAATAATTACTGCTATTTTAATTGACATTATTCAATATCTATAACTTACCTGATTGTGCAGCGATTTCAGAGCCATGTTGTGCAAACGTTCCGAATCTGTCAACTGCTGTAGGCCAACTTCGTAAGCATCCAACTTACTAAGCTCCGCCTGGAACTGTAGATGGATGGCAGCTGGACTGAACTGCAAAAAAATCATCAGATTATTTATGGTCAAAACGAAAATCATGATATCATTCATACATTCAACAAAAATAACTTTTTTCTAATAATCGTGATTATTAGGCAACTTGGTATTAATTAAAAAATACACCGGATAGAACAGACATTTGAGTAAAATTAATTTACACAATGAACATATATAGCTCAAAGAATGAGGTGCTTGAACAGTAGAGCATCCACTATTCAATGATAATAATCACCATCGCAAAATCAAACACTGGCTGTTAAATGGTGGTATTCACGCTGCTGCAATCTGTCATAGAAAGTTTGTGTTTAATTTTGCGATGGTGATTATCTGAATGTGAAAGCACACTAAGTGAACTATTTACCTTGACAATTTTCTCTATTTATGGGGGGAAGATTTGCCGACATATTTTATTATTGCCTATTAAATTATCATCGGAATTCTTTCACTATTCTACTTTTGCTACACTAATGTTTCACATGAAAAGAGATTCCAATGTGAGAATACAGATGTTCAAGAGACAGGATCTCAGGCCTAGAAATTTAATTATTCTCTCACGACCATATAAAGAAATTTATCGTAGATTTTATGTACATATAGCTACACGAATACAACTCATATGTAATTCAATACAAGTAAAAATTAAAAATTCAATTAATTTACAGATTCAAAAATGAGATAAAATCGCGGTTATTATCGCAAATAATGTTGAGTTCTACTTCTCAAGATTAGAATTGCAAACTGCATGTACAAATATTAATTAAAAACATAAAATATATTATTAGTCTCGATATATATTTTTTTACTTTACAAATGAAAAATAAATAGAAAGAAAAAAGAAAGACATGTTCATCTATTTATTTAAGTAAAAATTTTCTGTAAAATATAATGTTGATAAAGTAATTTATTCTACTGTTTATCAGCCACTAGAGATATCTTATTTAAAATATGAGAAGGTACAAGTGAGTATGTGAAATTATGATTCAAGTAGGCAAATAAAAGAATTAGATGCTTCAATCGGCTAGAACAAGTCAAACGTTATTTTAATAACAAAGACAGAACAATTCAGGAATATGATACTGGTATTTAAGAGACAAAAATAAAATGTATGAGAACAATCAACAATTTTCAATTTATAATAATCTGCAGTTAGGTTATTTTCAATGCAACTATTTCACCTGTTTATAATAGAAGAGAGCAATTTAAATTTATACTGTATAGGTTATTTATTTAACTGAATGGAAATATATTTTATCGTTATTGTTTGATGGAAGAAGTCTAGAAAGTTTTCTTTTACTAGATGTATTTTCGTTTATACGTAACTTAGGCAAACATATTCAGCTCCAGCTCAATCTATGTTCTATGTTAATTAGTAAAATATAAGTCTATTTGGTGTGATGATAGGGTTCCATACAGGTTTTTCGGGGCACCTAAAAACCTTTACATTTATTCAACAGTTTTTTATTTTCACAATTTGTTATTTATAATTGAACTTTGTATTTATTTAGTAATTATTTGTGAATTGTATTTATTTTGACTTTTTTGTTAACTTAAATTATTGACAATTTTAACTGCTGTAAGGGCTGCAGTTCGAATAAAGAAATTTATTTATTATTATATTTATTAATTTTTGACATAGTACCTGCAATTCTCTATACAGAAAGTGACAAATTCAAGTCAACAGCGGAGCTTGAATTGACAACAATGCAATTCTAGCCAGCCAGCAATATTTAGTGATTCAACGGCATGCGTTTCTTGTTAACAAACGCTTCCATCGAGAGGTAAAAAACAAGATACCACTAATGACACAGACGGCAACATTCTATGAAGGCCTATACCACGCTTCAACAGATGCTTAGAATAGAATATAACACGAGCTGTCTTGAAATTTGTGAATTCTCATTGAACAAATTTTCATACTGTATCTGTAATTTTCGTTGTACAGTATTTATTTTTGTTGCATTAGGCTTTCGCCTAGTTACAACTGTCAATAAACAATCTATTATTTTATTTTTTAATAAAAATAGTTTTAATTAATTTGAAACGTTACTCACCACATTTCCAATTTCAAGAACTCCACCACCCTCCAACTGTGCACCGCTTGGCAAAGTTGCTTTTCTCGGTCGTTCTCTGCACACACGTTTCGGCTCAACAAATTCCACCGCATCGCTGTTGGCAAGCCTGACACCGTCATTTTCCCGCCGAAAAGGGCCGCCATCACTAACATTATCACGCCAACTAGTACCGCCACTAACACCAACATTTTCCCGCCAAACAGTGCTACCACCAACGCGGACACAATCGTTAGGCGCCGACAAACTCATCGAACTACCACTGCTGCCACTTTTCTCATTTTTTGTCTTCGTTTCCGCCGCCATCTTGTTTTCCAATGTTGTCAAACTGTGACACAGCGTCAGCGATTTAACTGAATCGGAAACAAACAAACGCTGCTGTTTGTCTTTCTCCAACTGTGAATCACTTTTGGCCTTGAACAACCTATCATCAACAATTCGGTTCCCAAAATTATTTTCTTTTCCAACAGTTCCATTTACAATAATTTCTTCTGACTCACAACCATCAGTTGTTGAGTTTTTACCCGAAGTTGTATCACTTTTCAAGCTGGGCGGGAGATCTAGTTTCAAATCATTCAACAGAAGCGGTTGGAAAACATTTTGTCTTGAAACTAAATCTGAAGATTCATCAGTCAGGACATAAACACGATCCTGGGTATTCCTCCTTGATGATAAGCCATTCTCAGGACACGTTTCAAGGTCCTTTAAGGTCAAATTCTCTTTAAATTTACTTCCACTACAAGTTTTGAAATGTGGAAAATTCTTCTGAACAGCTGATTTATTTCTATTTCCTTCAGCGCTGATCCTGTCCCTCTTGTTCTGCTGTTTGAGCATGTCCAGTTTACTTCTGTAGGCGGTAATAAAGTTGAGAGGATTTGGTTCGTAGTCTAAAGCTTTGATAAATTGGGGCACAATCTTTTCATCTTTGGCAAGTTTTGTTGAAGTGTGTTGTCTGTGTGAGCTTTCATTTGGTAAAGCCTGATAAAGGTTTTCTTCATCGGTTAGTTCCTGTAAAAATAGGAAAAATTATAAAGAACAAAAGAGAATGGAAAGAATGTAGAGTGAATGCAAAATAAGGAATCAATTATTGATCCAGTTGAGAAGTGTTCATATTTTTCTCAAAATTCTGGAACAATGTTGAATAACTTAGTTCAAATTTGGGATGTTTGGAATAGAGTACAACTGGTAGAAAAATAAAGCTCATACTGGAAGCAAATGACAAAAAAATAATTATTTATAAAACTAGAATCGTTCGAGCGATCTGAGATGAAAAGTTGCTAATCTTATGCCCGGTTTCTTAGTCATTCAGTAGCTATTGATTCAATAGCGGCCCTAAGGCTTGTTTCACACATACCCCGAAGTAGGGTAACCGGTGTTGTTTACCCAGCTGTAGGGCCATTGTATCATATGGAACACTTCACACTTACCAGGTTTTTTAAATCATACGATTCAATTTAATTATGCTGGGTAAACGAACCGGTTACCTAACTGCCGGGTGTGAGAAATTAACCTTAAAGCTATGAAATCAATAGCTATTGAACGATTTACTGAACGAACGAGAAACTGGGCATACAAATAATAAAAAAAGAGAAAGCAAAGGACAGGGGTCAAGCATATGAGAAATAAGAGATTAAATTTAATATATAAGCGTACATAACATGAGAGATAATGAATTATATGAAACAAAACTTCAAGGACTTATTAGTTATTGATTTTATAGTAAGTAAACATGAGAAAAATTGGGATTTAACAATATTCTAAACAACCTTATTCAATTTGAATGATTTCGAAATTAACTTTGTCAATCAGTTTATGGTGTCCTAATTAAAAAGAATTTTTATTCATTTAAAATGAAGAAAAACATCAATTATAAATAAGTAAACTGAATAAATAATTCATATTTAGAATCATAACCAATTATATAATGCAAAAAAATATATTAAACAACTAATCGTAAAAGGAAAGTATGTAATATAAAATAAACATTGAATAGAAAGATGATAATTATGAGTAGGACACAATCACAACTAACACATTAATTGGATAAATATAATCAATATTATATTATACATTGATTGATTAGTATATAATCACTATTATATATATTATCAATCAAGATAACTCACATTGATTGGACCTCCACTGATGGATTCATCCTGTGTTGTTGTGTGGGGCTGATCAGAAGATTCATTTTCTTCCTCGTATTGCTTTTTTCTTTCTTTTCGAGAGCGATCTTTTGATCTCAATAATTCACACCAGCTTCCTGAACAACAAAAATTCATAATTAAATACGAGTACTTAATTTCGAAACTGCCCAAAGAAGCTCGAGGTAAATTCATAATTATATATACTTATGTTATGTTATGTTATGAAGGGACGGATTCAAAGATCCAGAAGATTCAAAGATCCTCACACGTCAACCGAAGCTTATTGTGTATATATACTTAATATCTATAATACTAAAAAGGGACTATATAATTGACATATATAATTTTCTGGATTTCTTCTTCCATGACAAACTGCGTTGTTAATATTAACTTTTCATGTGAAATTTAACGACTTGCAGTCAAATATTTTTTAAGAATAAGTATAATAACTCACTTAATCTGGCCGAGTACTTTCGAATCTATGAGATCCATCTTCAGAGGCGTGACGCCTCTAACCTGACGCCTCTGAAGATGGATCTCATAGATTCGAAAGTACTCGGCCAGATTAAGTGAGTTATTATACTTATTCTTAAAAAATATTTGACTGCAAGTCGTTAAATTTCACATGAAAAGTTAATGTAATTTTCTTTGTCAAACAAATCATTGATGAAACAAATCACCAACATTTTAGTTTTCTAGATATTTATTGGTTCTTTATTGGTGCTTTATTTGTGGGTTGAGTGAAAGAGAAGGCTCTTGTGCCTAAATTTCACCTAAAGCACTTTGTATTGAAAAGGGAAAAAATAAAGATAGTCTATATATCTAGGCAGAATTGGAATGCTTAAAATAAAATATCAAGTATTCAAGGTACAAAATGAATAAAGAACAGCAGATGAATATTTTGTTCTCGTGATTATTCTCAAATACTGTCCGTGACTGATAAGATGGCAAATCTATGATGAGATTTTTTTAATCATTAGCCTATGATAAGCATGCAATTCCAATACGATCTGGTCATCTGGAATAGATGAATCTTAAATGATCAGTGCCAAATGCATCAAATTTGTGCAATATACTTTATAACAAACTTAATTTTAATATATTTGGCAATTGAATTATTATAACATATTTTAAGGTAAATCCATACAGTTCTAGTTTGTGATTAAATATAGAATAGAGAATATAGAAAGTAGGCATGTGAGTAATTAATGAATAATCCATAGGTATCTGTTCAATCAGAGAGACAAGCTGCGTTCTCGTGGGTCCTGTTTGTAACGGTGACCGATTAGATCAGCCAGCAAAAAAGACACTGTTCTCTGCTGTAAAATCACTTCCCGGTGGTTCGGAACCCACCTAAAACTGTAGGTCCAACTCATCAATCACCATCATCCAACTCATTACCCACGCACAGGTCTCAGACCTATGTGGGCTTCATCCTCAAAAAAAATTCTAGTTTGTGATTGAATACATAATGTAATTAAGTAAACATGTGAGAAATTAATGGAATACCTTCCAAATTAATCATTCAAATAAAATAAAAATATTGGAACGATTACTCTTCGGCAATGTTTTATAAAAGAAAATGATACAAATGTGAACTCACCTTTCTTTTCCACAGGAGTCTTCGAGACATCTCCACCACTCCTTCTTTCATCGTTTTTCTTTGTCACATCTTCATCCGTTCTACCTCTATTCCCTTTTTTATCATCTCCACTCCCCACCGTTTTATCCACCACCTTTCTGCCTGTTATATTCTTCAGCGCTGCTCCAATCTGATTAATCTGATTGGTTATTTCCCGCATCTCATCTTCGTAAAAAGGCACAAAAGATGATGAATTTGAATTAATTTTATTCTCCTCCAAATTCTCCTCGATCTGCTGTTTTTGGACTTCAGCTTCGTCAAAAATAACATTTTTGGAACCCAAAATTTCCCTACTCAAATTTGGGGGAAAATTATTTTCAAAATTTTCATTTCGATCTGCAATTGAGTCCTTTGATTTTGAAGCAACAAGACTTCTTACAACTTGTTCTTCACAATTTATCCCTCCATCATGATTTCCCACTTCTTTCAAGTTCAAATAATTTTCTCCATCAATTGGCACAAAACTTGGAGAAATTTCAATATTTTCAACATGCTGTTTCGTAAAATTTGATTTCCTATTTGAATTTACACAATTACCTTCATTTACTACCACAAAACTTGGAACAAACTCAGTGCTGTGAACATTTTGTCTATTAGAATTTGTTTTCCTATTTGAATTAATACAATTTCCTGCAACTCCAACAAAACTTGGGCCGACTTCCAAATTTTCAACATTTTGTTTTGTAGATTTTGTTTTCCAAGTCGGATTTACACAATTTTCTCCATTGACTGGCACAAAACTTGGACCAATTTCAATGTTTTCAACACTTTGTTTAATAGTGTTTGATTTCGTACATGAATTCTGTTCTGTTCCTGGTTTTCGACTAATGTGTCTAATCTTCACATCTGAATTACTGCGATGTATTGGGAGAGGCGGTGGGGGGGAGCTCTCGCCATTAACAGGGCCTTCCCAGTTTCGTCGAGCCTGAAAAAGGGGATTTGTTGACATATATAACTTTCAAATGTTAATAATGACGAATAGAACATTTGATTATTCCGGCTGTTTATAAAATAATATCGGAGTTTCAACACTTAATATTTTAAGGATTTTTCCTTTGTATTCATCTAGAACAATTCAAGTCATGTTGGTCTCCTTTTTCTCCTCCAATACTCCTTCATTCTAATGCTATGATTAATATGCCTTATTGGATCTATTATACAAAGCTTACAATAAAAATTATTGCATGAAATGAAAGAGAAACTTATACAGTTTTGTTTTTGTTTCTTAGCTCCTATGAGCACGCAATTGCAACAAGACCATGCATTGAGCCATAAATCGGCGTAAAGTTTATGGAATTTTCTTTTTTGAATAAGCGACTGTAACTGGCACTTCCTATCGTTATGCCCTAGAACTTTGGCTATTTCCTTAATTGGAAGAAAATGCACTATAGAACTACATTTGACAATATTATGGTGCACTGCCTCACTGGCATAACACAGTATTTGATTGGTTGAACGTCGCTGTACCCGACGGCTGCAAAGGACCCGATGAGAAAGCTTGTTTCGCATGGTCTCCACGTTCACCCGATTCGACGGCGTGTGATTTGTTCCTTGTACGTAAAACTGTTGAGTTGCTCTTTCATTTGATGTATCAATTTTTATTTTAAGTTATATATAATAAATACTATAAAACGTTGAAACTCCGATATTCTTCTATAAACACCATGCTAATAAGAAACTGTTGTACAACATCCGCTAGAGTAACGCTTCCCTAAGATCTAAAGGAAATGAAGTAATACAATATAGAATAGTAATCATTACAATACAGTTATAGAGAATACAACAGAGTACATGAACAGTGAACCTCTGTTGATCATAAAAACATAAGAAGCCATGTCTTCAGTGCCTTTAAAAGAATAAAAACTGAGAATTCATTATTTATCAACGTCAACCAGCCATTGTTAATTATATTAATATCTAATGTCTTCATTAATAGCCATGTCTTCAGTGCCTTTGAAAGAATAAAAACTAAGAATTCATTATTTATCAACGTCAACCAGCCATTGTTAATTAAAGTAATATCTAATGAAGCTATTCTACCATTTTCTGATTTTTCATGTAGTGGAATATTTCGGTTTAACTGATGTCAGCGCATGCGCAGAACTGACCTGATGAGGCAAGTTAGTAGCCTGTTAAGCTCAAATTCTCTGCTAATAACAAATGATAAAACAAGAAATTTAAAGAGGGAAACTTACTTCTGTGGCATCCTTCTTCTTGCGAGCATTGCTGAGCAACTTGAGTCGCGTCACCTGTAACTCTTGCAACTTCTGCTGTTTATTTTCTTCATCGCACCTCTTCTTATCTATTTCCTTTGCTTGCTTCTCCTTCATCAGCGCCTTCTTTTGCTTCATATAACTCAGAGCCGCCTGTCTATCATATTTCTTTGTTATATCGTTTTTCTTATCAACGTTCGTGTCGTCCTCTCGTTCTATTCGAAAAACAAAAGGAAGAGAGTAAAAGTAGTAAAAAAGAAGAAAATTAACACAGAAATATCAAAGTTGACTTTGTATGTACATACAAATAACATCGAGTGACCTGGATGGCTCAGGTCTCGTGTCAGAGGTCTAGGACAACTCGCCGCGGTCATTTCTCCGCCGGGTACCAACTCGCCGTGGCCATTTCATACAAGAAGGACTGATTTCCCTCTGTAGTTCATTGTTACCGCTTTTCAGTGATATTTAGATACAGCTAATGATTCAACATGATAAATGAATGAATTTTTCTCGGACCTCATATAGTCTAGCACAATACATGTTACATTATACATTAAAACATGTTTGTGACAATTATTTTAACCTAAAAAGTCTAAACAATAGTTTAATTGGACAAAATGACTAATAAAGGCATTTTTACACAATAAAATTATTTATCAAATAATCACATCCAATAAATCTTGTCCAATCTTTGACAAGACTTTTAAAGTCTTGTCAAATCTTGAACAAGATTTGAATAAATTTGATGGACTTTGCAGGTATTCGAAGCAGTTTGAAGCTCTTTTATTTTATTGAATTGGATGAAAAATTCTAAGTGTGTACATATGAGACCACTCAGGACACGGAGACAAGTACGCCTACTGGAGTGTTAATTTTTGTTTTCGCGGCGAGTTGTCCCATACCGTCATGTTAGAGTTATCAGGTCACACCTGAACAAAGTTTATTAGGCAGTCGGGACCTACGGGCTTAACGCGTCTTCCGAAACACGGGAGTGGCCTCAGTAAAAATCACAATAGAATACTGTATTTGTGGCTCAGATACAAAAACAATGCTATAATTATAAGCATTCGAGTCGTTTGATAATATATTAGAAAAGGACACTCAAAATCCGCTTTCAAATTAAAACTTAAGAAATTTCTAGGTCAATTAGGAATAGATAATTCAGAAAGTATAATTACCACAAACTACAACACCCATCTTGTCCATTAAAGCCATCATAATACATTGGTATGGAGTTATTATACAACTACCATACCTCATAAATAATGTTCTACTTTACTTTAATCCACTAAGTAGCTACCACTAAATTCGAATAGGAATCGTAAAATTTTTGACTTATCTCTGAATGCATCAACTTGGAAGGGGGGGGGGGGAAACTCCTCTTTCGTTAAATTATAAAATTATAATAAATCAGTAACTCTGGTCTGCGCACAGGCACTAGCCCATGCAGACCATTTTCATATAATTTCTCATTGTACTCATACTCTTCATTATCTATCATCACACCTTTGTTTTTCCATTTTATAGCTACTTTCCATATAGCCTACTTTCAATTGTGTACATTATAAGTTATTATGTTCCATGAATGTGGCATGTAAAGATGATGGTTGATGAAATTGTTGTATTTTCTTTCGATGTCTTGAGTACAATACGTTTATTTTGTATCCTGTATAATTTTGAAATAAAGAAGTTTTGTCATTGTCATTGTCAGGAAAATAAATAATTTATTTAATATTCAAGGTTGCAATTATATTATTTTGAAAAGGTGCATGGAAGTGATCTTTGCTTTACTGTGGCTTGAGATGAATAAGTTTAGTTCTTCTCATAAACAAAAAAGATTACATCAATTGTGTTGCATGTTGGCTAGGACGCAGGAAATAGCTCAAGAGGCATGCTAGATAGGAGTGGACTGTTAAACAGAATTTGTTTCGGTAAGATTCTATATTAACACAATTCTGCTAGCTCAATGAGGAGAGTGATCACAAACAACCTCACTCGTTTGTCTAGTACGCTGTTTTAACTAAAACATAGTCTAATGTTGAGATCTGTAGAGTCAACTACAGTCGAAATCGACTATGGTACTATAAAAATGTATGAAGAGCAACATAATTTGGCTGAAACAACATCAGTATTATTAATTAGTTGTGTGTGTGTAATGAAATAGTAATATTTTTAAAGCTTATGGAAGAAAATTTAATTCTATGGAGAAATATTACAACTGAATACAAAATTACCCACCGGTAGGTTTTTTAATAGCTTTTTGTGGACTAGAAAAAGTATTTCCCAACTTTTTAACAAATTTTGGCTTATGTGGAGCCACTTTTATCTGTACATCATCACTATTTTCACCATCTAAAGTACTTTTCTTGAGAGATTCCATTTGACTATTGATTGCCTTTGCTTCCTTCAACAGATTATTAAAATGATCATCAAAATCTTCATGTCGTCTGTTATCAGATGATGATATTTTCATAACTTTTTTCTTAGTTTCAAGAGACTTTCGCTGAGTTATGGCTTTTGAACTGCTACTAATGGAGGTTGATTTTGTTGTAGTATCACTTCTGTATTTGTTTTGGTTTGGTGGTGGTTCAGAAATTTTATTTGGTGATGGTTTGATCATTTTGACGTTGAAATCTCTTACAGGACTACTTTGGAGTGTGCAAATCTTCCGATTTTTGACTGAAACAAACAGAATTACACTTAGAAAATAAACGAAAATCAATGTTAATTCAATTTTATTTTATTACTGATGATGCCCACATAAGTCCGAGACTTGTGCTTGGGTAATAAGGTGAATGATAACACATAGCTGCCAGACGGAGGAGCGGGATTCGAACCCACAACCGCTGAAACGATAACAAGTTATACATTGCAATATCGAATTAAACGGTTATTTCTCATCAGAAAATAAGGAATCTCACAAATATGAAACTCCTATTTAATATGGGTCTAAATACATTTACAGATAACTAAATTAACTTATTAAAATTTACTAAAATAAGTTACTTGAGACTCATGTCCGTCTTATGAACGTTACTAACTTAAGTGTCTCTTGATTCGAGAGAATCTTGTGATGCCCATTTTATACGATCATTTCAAGAATCCCTCGAGCCAAGAGAAACGTTCATAAATACGGCCCTAAGTAGCATTATAAAGGTGGAATTTGAATAGAAGTAAATAATATTGTCTAAAACTATCTACAAGCTAGGTTAGTTTAGTATTAAAACTGATAAAATATTTACATGGAAAATATCGGAGCAGCTGTTTTGAGATGAAAATTATGTGATTGGACTTTTCAAGACATTGTGTGGTGTGAATAAAGTTGAGTCAGCTGAGTATCTCATATTTTTGACTCGGCGCATGGGATTCTTGTTATTTGATGTGAATGAAAATTGAGTCAACCACAGCTGTTTCTCCCGCCTTCCTACTACCGGACTCCCATCGACTCCACAGATCAACAGTCGACTCCAGTCACTAAACAGAGTTCACTGACTCAACTTTAATCACACCACCCAATAGTGACACTAAACTTGGATTTTCTGATAAAGAATTGTTGAATTATTTAGTTTTCATTACTTTATTGAACTTGTGATTCGAGTGTGAAGCGCTCCATATGATATAATGTCCCTTCAGCCGGGTAAACGACACCGGTTACCCGACTGCTGTGTTAGTGTGAAACAAGCCTTAGTCGGCCAACCTTTCCTTAACTTTATTTCTTCGAAAATTGAAAAAGAAGCCAAGGTTGAGTTCATGGGAGCCTTACCGTTAACCGGTAAATGTTACCGGTGGCGTCTAATTGGTCTATTCAAATTCATAGATGTTAAAAAATTTGAATAGACCAATCAGACGCCACCGGTCACATTTACCTGTAATGAGAAAGCTCTCATGAACTCAACTATTACTACACATCTTCTTAGGGTGACTGAAATCATTCCAGGTTGCAATATTTAATCACTTTAAAGAAGTGCATGCAAGTGATCAGCTCTAAGCTTGGTGTGAACATGGAAATTCACCAAAAAAATAAAAACTTACCCCCAACTGACGAAGCAATCCTTTCGGGTGACACCAATCTCATAATCTTCACCTGTTTGCTGTTAACCTGAGACGATGCCGTTTCAATTTTCTGCTTTACCTTCTGACTTTTAACCTGACTCAAATTTTCCCAAGGCCTCTTATCCACATTGCGAATATCATCAACCGAACAAAAACCACGATAACTTTCAGAGGGCGGTAGCACCATAACTTTACGCTTTAACTTTCGAGTACATCCTGCATCTGTTGTTGCAGTTGCAATTCCCGATGCACTTACATCAGGATTGGTATTTTCCTTGGGAATGTCATTACTGTACTTAATTTCTGTTGAAGTAACTAGCCTATCATTAAAATTGGGCTCATTACTTAGTGATTTTGAGACAGTTTTGCCAGTGAATTTCGTAGGATCCAGCCATGTTTCACTGCCATCTGGATTTGTGAAATTATCTCCTGCATTTCGGGCAGGACGAGATGACAAAGGCACTGTAGTAATAGGATGAGCTTCATGATTGTCTTCTGTTCTTGGTATGGGCTCCCATGAAGCCATGAATTCGCCAAAGTCCATGTTGGTGTTGGTCTGCTTGATGAACCCTTCATTTGCTAGTTATAGTTGAAATTATTGATTACGGGATGTTCATCTGAAAATTGAAATTTGAACATCATCAATATTTTATCTAAATTTAATTATAAAAAATTAATAATCAACATTTATCAGAAAGCCTATTCTATTTAGAATGCCTTATTGCCTCTATACATTTTTAATAAGCTCAGGGAAATTTATATCCACTATCATTGACTGCCTTATTGCGGCTTGAGGTGAGTTACAATACTGACTAGTAACATAGTCCAATTTTTATATTCTAGACATATTGAAATGAATTCCAGTTTTCACAACTTATATTCACCATTTGCCATGGAAAAACCTTCAGAAATGTATAGTGCCACTTTTCAATTCATGCCCATAACTAATACTGAAGTTCCTTATATCGGCTCCCCAATTTCCTAGTAGCAATCGCTCAAAAAACAGAAACCTTAAAATGGCACAACACAGCCATCCTCAATTGGATATCACAGCCTACTAACTTAGCCTAAATCATTAATTTGTCAACAATTTTCAAACTTCATATGCTATTATTTAAATCCAATAAATCATATGATCATCTATTAGTAGATCATCTATTGAAAACTTGAAGTAGACGCTTATTTCCTAGGTTATAACTAAAGTTCAAGGGGGCCAATAACTTATTTGATAGGCGGCTGATAAGTTTTCCATTCAAAGTGAAACTAAACAAAAACCCAATAAATCATCAATTAAAAACTTGAAGCAGGCGCATATTTCTTAGGTTACAACTCAAGTCTAAGGGGGTCAAAAACCTTTTTGTTTTGAGGATGAAGAACACATAGGTTTGAGACCTGTGCGTGAGTAATGAGTTGGATGATGGTGATTGATGAGCTGTAACTAGTTTTAGGTGTCTTTTTGCTGGCCAATCTAATCGGTCACCCATACAAAGAGCGCCCAGGAGAAGGCAGCTTATCTCTATCTAATTGAACTTATTTGATAGGTGGCTGATAAAATATCTGCTAAGTTTTCCATATTTTGAAAATATACTTTTTGAAGTAAGTTAAACTAATAGTTCAGCATGGTATTATCTGCGGAAAATAAGAACGGCCAAACTTTATGTTAATGATTTTATAATGAATAATAAGACGAAATTGTCACAACCAATTTTATTAAAAAATAATGAGAAACTAGTTTCGGTTGTTACAACATTATCAATCTCAATCAAACTCCATTTGATTTTATTCATTATGGATACCTTCCACAATATCACCTCCGCCACTACAAAGAAAGTTAATGATTTTATCTCTAGCTGAAGATGTGCAATCAGATTACCAAGGCAATTCCTCATTCAAAAATGCAGCTCTAATCGTTTCAAACTTGAATTTGTGATAGAGTAATGAACTTTCATGATAAAAATTAAAAATACTCACTCAAGAATTTAACTAGTTTAAAATAAAAAATTGGCACCAAAGAACAGGATTCATCAAATAACTTACCTGATCAACAATCTCGGCTACTGTATTTCAATTGATCATTATTAATGGGAGGAATTATTCAATAATATAATAAAAATAATTAAAGAGTACTGCATAATAAGGTGTTACAAAAGTTAGAAAAAATTAAAAATTAACGACCGTTTTGTTTGAGGTTATGTTACTATCGAAAATAGAATTCTTACCTTGAAAGAATAGGTGAGCGTTGGAATAAAAACTGATGGATGAATCGGTCTATGTTCCAACACAAAAGCACATAATTTAAAATTGTAATAAGTAATAAAATCTACAAAAGAAACAATTCAAAAGAATTTTGAACACAAGTTGCTACGATTTCTAATACTTGCACCTTGCACCTGGGCGACAGTCGACTGCGCGCAACATCGATATAAACGATTCGACTAAACACCGATATTTCAGCTATCGATGTTTTCATAATATTTATCATCGAATATTGGATACTAGCAGGTTGCCGCATTCAATTAAATCTGGATTTCCTTCACCTCTTCCCAATCGTACCAGTGGCGGTTATTAGCGTCATTAGCGCGTTTCTAGTTTCTAAACCTTTATTTAAAATCTAAACGTTCAACCCTTTCATTAATAGGATATAATTTTCAAGAAAGGCTATAAGAATAATTATGTATATAATATCCCTTAAATCTTCTGTCATTTTATTCTGTGTTGCAAAGTCTGTATTGAAATCTCCCGCTACAATAACGTTTGTAAAACGAGTAGTAGTAATCTCTAAAATCCTATTGAATAGTTCACAAAAATAGTTCCATTCCCCATTTGGTGACCTATAAATACCTAACACCGCTACTTCGAAATTATTGTCGATTTTTACTCTTAACCCAGAAACTTCTAAATCCATTTCCACAGCAAATTTCTCTACATATTCTAAATTAAATGTTTGCATAAATTCTAAATTAAATGTTTGCATATTCTTAGCATTTTTAGTGAAGATAGCTACTCCCCCACTTCGATGAGATGTCCTGCAATACGACGTTTTCAATGAATAGTTTGGAATATTAAGTTGTGACAATTCATCTTCTTTTAAACCATGCTCTGTGAAAATAGCTATATCAGGAGCCTCTTCTTTAAAAAAATACTTCGATTCTATCTATTTTGTTACGAATGTATTGAATATTCTGATGGAACACAGTGAGTACCGGCAGTGGCGTAGCCAGGGGGGGGCCCATGAGGCCCGCCCCCCCCCCCCCCGAAATTTCAGAAATAAAAAAAATCTCAAATAACTAATAGATAAGGACTTATTAAATAAGCCGAAGGGTTCTATCTGTTTTGTTGTATTAAAACGAACAGATTACGGAAACCCTGTTTGTGTAATGGAATATAGCTACAGTTATAGTCAGATTAATGCATTTTTCAAATTTTTCCTCAATATTTACTCATATAGAAACTTGTTAGGTGCTCAAATGGATAATTTTGATTTAAAATGAGCTACAAAATCGAATAAAACATGTTAGAAAACTGTGACTACCATAATTATATATTTATTACGGTACATGAAATAAAATGCAATTTTCAAGTTTGAAGTGGATTAACTTTGTTAATATTATTGATAAATCACTTTTTTGAATAAACTCATCTTGTAGAAAATTTAGTTTTTAAGTTAAAATTCAGTATAACCCACTAGCCTGAACGCACCCAAAGTTCATAAAATCGGGATTTTATAAATGAAAACACACAAATAAATACAAGTTCTATGCAAGTGTGAAAATCAGTGTGCTATGATAAAAAAACAAATTCCGATTTCATGAACTTTGGGTTGGGTGCGTTTTAGGCTAATGACATAAATTATATGAAACTTATAATAATTAGTATTAATTTTGAGATTCAGTACATTAGTTAAGTATGATTAGTTCCAATTCAAGGGTTTTGACTCAAAATAGTCACAGATATCGGTATATCAAACTTTATGATTTCAAACCTGGCCACCTAGGTTCTTGGGTATTAATTTTTCAAAACTTTCTTTTGAACTTTAGAGCCTAACAAGTTGTCTAGATTAGCTTTTCACACAACTAAATTTAAAAAAAATCTGGACCCTCCTATACCCCAGACCCCCCTTGGTGAGCCCCCCCCCCTCGAAATTTGATCCTGGCTTAGCCAATGCCCACACCCCCCCTTGGTGAGCCCCCCCCCCCCCGAAATCTAATCCTGGCTACGCCACTGAGTACCGGTACTTCCCTATCACCCCTTATTACTTATCGTTGCTTTTGCATATTGAAGTAGATTTACTTAATCTCTTAGAATCTTGGGAGCCTATCAGATTGCTACAAGAGTTCCTTCCACTAATGCTATCCTGATTTTTTGATCGATTAACGTCTTTTAATACAATTGAAGATATGAATTTATCATTTGAAACTAGTTTCCCTTCCCGGTTTTGAGCCACTTTACTAAAAAAAGGTTCGTTAGATGATTGTTAGGAGAATTATTGACAGTAGATTCTAGATTGCAAACGACTTTCAATCAGCTCTGCCAGCCTATTACAAAATATTACTTTGCTAGATTGATTTAGATGTAGACCATGATTAGTGAAGTTTTGTTTTTTCAGCCTTTCATTTAGAAAACAAATCCCCAACTGCTTAGAATTCTTATTTTTTAGGCTGTTGATTGTATTATGAATTGATTTACTTGTTGACTTCATTATTTAGCTCTGGCCTATCAAACCTATACGGAATTGTACTTATTATTACATTAGGTTGGTAGGCCTGCGGTCTACAGTGAAGTTGTGAAAAATATGCTCTATATTATTTAGTCTATTTCGAAGGTTTTCTGAGAGTTTCGAGGAAAGTTTTTTCTGTGGATAGTTTCATTAGTTGTCCGTCTTGTGTGTTCCAGTAGAAATAGTGTTATCAAGCTTCAGTAAAGGTGGTAAGCAATTTTTGAATGCATTGGTTTGTGACAGCTGTAGCAACAAGAAGTGAAAATACCTCGCCATTTGTAGAGATTAGAAAGGGTTGCAACTTTCTCTTTTAAGTTTAATTTCCCTCATTTGAAGGAATTTCTCTTTTTCCCAGAATTAAACAGATCTATAAAAGTGTTATCTGCCTGATAACTTAATTTTCGGTGGTGAAGTGAGCCCGGCTTATCTTGCTGTACCGGTGTTTAGCTGATATCTGCTAGATTAAATTCCAAACCTATTTTCAGACTGATAATCGTTTGACCTATATTCTTATTATTGAGTTCATAGTGTGATAATATCAAGACAAACTGTACTTTTGATTCCTTCTCATCTCTCTTCCCATACATCATACACCTTTCTTGTCAGGAGCTTCCTTTTTATCCAAAGCCTTGATAGCTCTCTTGGCGTTTCCAGTGTTTTCCATGTATTTCCTTTCCTTAAAATAGGTGAATAATTGAGTCTGTTAATGATTCATCTGATAAGAAAACTATATTGGCAATGGAGATGAATATGGACAGTTTTAAAGAAATGTTCAAGACCTTTAGAAAAGAATTAAGACAGGATCTGAGTGATGAATTTGATAAGAAACTCAGCATTTTCACGGATAAAATCACAGGAGAAATGAAAAGTCACTTTAATGGTATAAATGAAGTAGTAAGGGAACAGAAGGAAAGAATCTGCCAACTGGAGAAGGAGTTGAAAAGAAAGAATTTGATTATCCATGGAGTTAGAGATACAAGTGATGAAAATACAGCACATGTAGTTTTTAAGTTGGTTAGAGATGAGCTAAAAATTGATCTTAATGATTGTGAACTTGATTTTGCCAAGAGAATTGGGTCGTATAAAACAAAAAAGAACAGACCAATTATTATTGGCCTAACTACATGGAGACGAAAATCAGAAATTTTCAAAAATAAGAAACTGCTGAAAGGTACAAATATATATATAGATGAGGATTTTCCTAAAGAGGTTCAGCAAAGGAGGAAAGATTTGAAGGAGGAAATGATTGCAGCAAGGAAGGAGGGTAAGTTTGCTGTACTTCGGTATGACAGGTTGGTTGTTTTGGAGAGAGGGAGGAATCGAAGGAAGCGGGAATTGAGTAGTTCTCCACAAAGTCAAGAGCATGTTACCAAGAGACATCAGCAAGACACTGAATCCAAGAAGAACAAAGCATCAAAAACATTGGATGATCACTTCAAGGATAAAAATAAATCCAATTCTCAATGACTGAGCACAGATAAACTCAATATTGTCTTCTGGAATGTCAATGGAATTAATAACCTGGATAGGACTGTTTTCTGTAATGAAATTGATATCATTCTTGTTTCTGAGACCTGGTCAACTTCATCCCAATTCTCTAAGTCGGCAGAATGGTCAGATTATGTACCTTATTGTATAGAGGCCATCAAGGAGAAAAGCTTGGGTAGAGCCAGTGGTGGATTGTTGGCTCTTGTGCATAAGAGAATTAAAGATGTAGAGTTAATAATTTCATGTGAATGGTGGTTGTTTTTGTATGTTTATGTCAATGGCTCACCTGCTATCATTGGACTGGTCTATAGGAAGCCTACATTAGACTGTGCTGTGTTCCTTGATCTTCTGTCATCAGATGTTTTGGATTTGCAAATGAAACATAGTAATTGTGCTATTATTATTGGAGGAGATTTCAATTGTCGGGTAGGAAATGAGAATCAACTGGAGATTGCAATCTTTGAGAACACAAACCTGTTTGATACAAGGGAATCACAAGATATTATTGTGAATGAACAGGGCAGGAGACTTCTCACAGATATGGAGGATAATGGTCTAATACTCATTAATGGAAGAACATCTGGAGATCGGCCTGGCAAGATAACATACTTAAGCAAAGCAGGAAAAAGTGTCATTGATTTAGTGTGGTGTAATATACTTGCAGCTACATGGGTCTCTGACTTTCATGTGATGGAGTGTGATGGTCTGTCAGATCACTTTCCAGTGGTGCTTAGTTTAAATAAAAATGATATTGTGCCTGAAACTCCTTCCTTTGTACCCACAACATGTATGAAACTGTGTTTCAATCCAGCCTTAGCCACTAATTTGCATCACCTTATGATGTACAGTGATAAAGTATCAATCGATTTTTCACTGACCAGCATTGATGAACTGTATCAAAACCTCTGCTGTG
This sequence comes from Conomelus anceps, assembly GCA_948455865.1. NCBI lineage: Eukaryota > Metazoa > Arthropoda > Insecta > Hemiptera > Delphacidae > Conomelus > Conomelus anceps. Next base: position 17,421,807 of record OX418224.1, read on the forward strand.
CAATATATGAGGCTGCTGAGCAAGTTGGCATGAAAAAGGAATTTGTCAGTAGACCAAGAAATAGAGCTTCCAAACCGTGGTTTGATGAAGAATGTACTCAAGCAAGGAGAAATTTTAGAAGGGCCTTGAGAGTTTGCAAACGGATAGGATTCCAGGAAGACAACACCAAGTGTTATCTTGAAGCCAAGAATATGTACAGAAGCACTATGAAGAGGAAAAAAGAATTGCATATTAGAGAAATACGTGATTGTCTTGCTAATTCAAAAAACTCAGCCACATTTTGGAAGAACATAGGTAGATTTAGGGAAAAGGTTCATTCAACAAACCCAATCACTATGGATGAATGGTATGAGTTTCTGAGTAATGTATATCCACCCAGATGCAATCAGGAAATTGTCTTCTATGGTGTTACGCATTGGCAGATGGATGCCTATATTGAAATGGAGGAAATAATTCATTTTATAAACAGGAGTAGAATGGGAAAGTCCCCTGGCTCAGATCTAATACCAAGTGAATTTTTCAAGAACCTTCCACAGAACTGGATTCTTTATATTCAGGTTCTATTTAATAAGATTCTAAATGAAGAACAATTGCCTGAAACCTGGTCAGAGATGTTGATAAGTTTGCTGCACAAGAAAGGAGATATGAATGATCCTAAGAATTATAGGTCAATAGCTCTTGTCAATTATCTGACAAAAATATTCACAGGAATTTTAAATGGGAGGATAGAATATTGGGCAGAAGGCCTTAAACTAATTCCTGAGACCCAAGCAGGATTCAGAAAAAAGAGAGGATGCTTGGACAATATTTATGTATGCTTGTCAGCTGTGCAATTGCAATTACGGCTCTCTAAAAAGAAGGTTTATGCAGTGGTTGTTGACTTTGAAAGAGCGTTTGACTCAGTGTCACATGCTTTATTGTGGCAAAAATTGTTCAGGATGGGCTTAAGCCCAAAGCTATTGAGAATCATTCAAAAGCTGTATAACAGTGCTTCTCTGAGGGTGAAGATTTACAGCAACTTATCTGAGAAAATTGAAATAACTGAGGGAGTATTGCAAGGTGAAACACTCAGTCCACTCTTGTTCATCTTATTTCTAGCAGACATAGAGGAGTTTTTTCGCTCAAAGGGCCTGCAGGGTATTGGAATTGACGGAATGACTGATTTATTACTCTTGTTATACGCTGATGATCTCATACTGTTTGCTTATTCCCCTGTTGATCTGGGAAGAAAGCTAGATGCATTGGATGAATACTGTAGAATAAATAGTCTCAAAATCAATGCAAGTAAGACAAGGGTGGTGCCATTTAGTAGAGGAGGGCGAATACCCAGTGCTTTGGGTAGATTCTCTGTTATTGCTGGTAACAGGTTAGAGATTGTCAGGTCATGTGTGTACCTTGGTTCCATTATTTCTAGCTCTTCTCTTGGAAAACTATCAGTTAGAGGGTCTGTGCGTAAGGCAAAGCTTGCAGCCAGTCAGACAATTGGCACATTAGCAAAGTCCAAGACAGATTCTATTACCTGTATTAAAAAATTGTTCACAGCATTGGTTGAGTCTGTGCTGCTTTATGGCTTGCATATTTGGGGATTGAGGTATCTGGAAGAAATTGAGACTGTGCAAACAGACTTCTATAGAAGGATTTTTCATTTGCCACGAGGTACCCCAAATTCAGCCCTGCGACTGGAAATGGGAGAGGTCTGTCTTTCTCATCGAGTCTTGGCCGCTGCTATCGGCTGGGTTATAAGAGTTCTAAGCATGGAGGACTGTCGTCTCCCTAAAATCTGCTTTATTAGGCAAACAGAGCTGATGAGATTGAATGATGATGAGGATCCAAAATATAACTGGGCAGCCCAGTTGAAGTTACTTCTTGATTTTACTAATAGAGGGGAGCTGATTTACAGTAGGGATGCTGATGAGTGGCGGAGAAGCAGGGATGCCATTCTCCAGGACTTCAAAATCAATTTGAAGAACAAAGACCTGGAGAGGTACAGTGAGTCCACATCAATTATTTTCAGAATTCCAAGGGGAATCGCTGACATGGAGGCTGGATACTTTACTCTGCATTGGCCTTTTTGTTGCATCAGGCTCATGACTCAACTGCGGCTTGCTGCTAGGCGGCAGATCAACTTTACAGTTAGAAGGAACATTTACAAACTCAAGGAGGATCAGTTGTGCTCCGTATGCAACCTGCAGTGTCCAGAATCAGTGCAGCACTTACTATTCGAATGTCCACAGTATAGTGCACCCCGTTCGTGGTTAATGAGGAGTGTCCCACTGCTTGCAGGTGCCAACACGATGTACATTGTCAGTTATTTTTCCTTGCTATCAGAGAGAGACATTAAATATTTTTTCATTTTTGTTGAACAATGTTTGAAGATCCGGTCTTTTTGTTTAAATGAATGAGCAGGAAAGGACTTCAAAAATATAAAATAGAAGCAAATGCAATTCAATATATGTAATTATGTAAATATGAGCTGTTTTTGATATGTAATCAACTGGAAATTTTGCTATAATTTACTTTTGAAAGCAATAAAACTTATTATTATTATTATTATTATTATTATTACATTAGTTTTTTGGCTGAGTGGCACAATCTCTTTAATTTTTTCATTTATTTCAGGAAGATGTTTCAGATTAGGTTCATTTATATTGTTTGAGCCACCCAGTACTATTAGAAAATCGTTTTGACCAAAATCTTTAGTTTGTTCCTGTGCTGACTCTGCGATTGCGTTTATAGGGGCACTTGGTTTGAAAAAGCTCTGAACTTCATACTTATTTTTTAATCTTTTATTTAGTAGGTCACTACAGTCTCGTCCATGACTGGATGTCAAGAGCAGTACTCTACCTTTACTATCGTTATTTGCCCTTACTTTAGTTTTGGTTGCTGTTTGCAAAACCTGACTATACGTTTTTGTTTGACCATTTCTATTAATTTTTTCCCCATTTGATTTAGGTTCTACTTTTTTGTATTGATCAGATGTTCAGATCTTACATTAGCCAAGTTTATTTTTGATTTTAATATTTCGATTTCCTCTGACATATAGACTTACATTGACTCGTGAGATTTAGTATTTCAGTTTTATGGTCTTCCTGCTGCAATTTTACAATAACTTCCAGAGATTTTATATGATCCACAAACCCTATTCGTTCTTCCTCAGAATATTTTAGTGATGTTTCTAATTTTGTTTTCAATTCGGTGTGATTACTCGATAGTTTAGCAACCTTTTCTTCTACATCTACAGTAGCTTTAAGAGCTGTTGCGTCCTGAGGGCCATGCCCCATGGATGGGAAAGAGTTGACACTGATGGCTCTAGTTGACCTCAATGAAGCCTTGACTCCATTTTGCACCCCATTTTATTTTATAGATTGGTAGATATGGGTTTCTATCATCCCACTATCCCTCCACGGTCCCAATCAGTTTCCTCTTGACGATGACTCGCCCTTGGAAAAAACGACAGTTTTCACAGTTATCAAGCACTATAAATTTGACCCATGAAGTGGGTTAAAATAGAAGGATTTATGTCTAGAAAAGATCAAAATGTGATTTTAGAGAAGTTATTTTTTTTTCTTTCAGTGGGGGGGAAGGACTCCTGGACCCCCTTTTGAGCATGAGAGTCACATATTTCGTCATAATAGTGAGAAAAGACAGCTTTGAGATACGGGCCTACTGAGAAGTAGACTTTGAAGTTTGTCTGTCACAATTAAGGGTGAGCTTATCGGAACCTTTCACCAAGTTATAGTACTGAATTGAAATTTGCTTCATTTCTCTTTTGTGAAATACATTCACATGATAATTTATTATTTCTATAAAATCATTGTAATCAATCAAGAAAAATATTTTTAGAATAAATTTCAGTGGTGCCTTGGAATGGAGTTAAAGAATGGAGTTAGTATCTGAGTAAGGTAGTACATATATTATCATTGTTTTATGGAGAGGGGTGAGGGGTGGTTTGCCTGACCGACCCGTGAGAAATTTCTGGCCAATAAGTTTAGGGTGGGAAAGAATGGGAGGAAAGTGAATCTCGCCACAAAAGGTCAACAAAAACTACTCATGAACTCATCAACCCCTCCCCTTCCCCGAAATTTAATTTAGAGCTGGGACCACCCTTGCTTGAAACTCATTCAGCTACCTTTAATTAGGTTATAAAAAATTATATATATTTTTTTTTTGCCTGCGCTACATAACATGCATGAACCCCAAAAATCTGAGCATCACTAAAAAATCAACTGGAATAAATAATGAAGTTAATTCAATGACTAGTTCAATATATTGTAAGTGAAGAAGTGAATTCATTTCTTCAAAAGTATTTCTTCTGTATATATAAAAGGCGATGTGTGTATGTGTCTATGTCTGTATTTTTAGGCACAATGTAGAATAGTCCCGAGATGGTTCCTGAGAAGTTTGGGAGTTCAAAAAGTCCTCGCTGAAGGACACAAAGAGGAGACATCTATCAAGCTGATAGAGGAATAAGCTGATAGAAGTCAACAGTCTTTGATCATAATTATGGTGGGCCCTCTTTGTGGCGTTATTTACGCTGTCTGCAGGCTTACACGCGTACAGTGTAGTCGGATCATTGCAGTCATGTATGTAAAATATGACTGGAGAATCAAAGCTCAGCTTATATGTTTCATCCATTATTTCTTTGGTAAAAAAATTTAATAACATTTTCCATAAGTTTTAATATTTTGAATTACAATAACCCTGGGTCTAGGCAAGCTAGAAAGATATGCGGTTTGTGCTAGGCTCTTTTGGTAATTTGCCGGGTACCGCTATTATAACTAAAATCCCGTTGAAAAGCACGGGAGAACCACTAGTAATAAAACCCTATTGTAACTTCAGCAATAAATGCAATATTCATAGTTTGCACTACTTGCAAATTCTAAGCTGGGTTCGACTTCAACTGTTTTATTGTTGAAAATCTTCAACCAGCAACCTGTATTTTACTGCAGATACGGTACTCGGGTTGACCTTTGACCTTTTTATTGTTTCAACCAATGAAATGTCAACGGTATCCAGCTTTATGAGGTTTGCTGTCAATTAAAGATATCCAGTAGATTTAAAAGATTGGTACTATGATACCAGTAAAAAATTTTATTATTCATGTACCGTATTCCAAGTGCGCTGTGCAATGTGCATTGGAAAAACTAGCAAGAAGATATATGTGAGATCAGATTATAATACGCCTTTTTATCAGTTGGAGAAAAAGTAAAATACTTCTCATGTAACACATATTATTATTGTGAAAGTTGAATTGGGAAATTAAAATTCAAATTTTTTTTTTCAAAATAATGTGACTACAATTTTGACCGCTATTTTTGACATTGTATTTTAATAAATTATACTTTTCCAAATTCCAGAAAGTAGACTGACAGTTATTTCTGTGATGTTTATCATGACGAAATACTCGATGAACAATCTAATATCAAAACTGACATTGTATTTCTATTTAAATTATGATATATAGGCTATTAAAATCATAACTTTTTATGGTGAATTCAACGACTTGCCGTCAATTTTAATTGAGAATAAATGATAATCTTCAAAGACCTTTGAAGATGAGTCTCTATGTCTCGAAAACGTTTGGCATGAAGTGAGTAAAAATATAATCTATTCTCAATTAAAATTGACTGCAAGTCGTTGAATTTACCAAAAAAAGTTAAATTATGATTTTTACTAATTGATTTTTTCATAATTGAAATAGAAATAGAGTGTCAGTTTTGATATTAGACTGACTGTTATTAGTCAATGGGATTATTCTCTGTAATTAAATAATTTTATAAAATATATTAAACATTTTGTTGAAATTCTCAGCCTCTAAATAACAATTCCATTTGAACATTATTATCTTAAAGTCAAGTTTCATTTATTTCAAACAACCAAAAATATAAGTAATAGGAGACTAAATAAGATTCTGTGACCACTCTAAACAATTCTTGTTTCTTTTAGGACAGTAGAGCACCCAATTATCAATAATCATCATCGCAAAATCAAAAAGAAAGCTGTGGAATGGTTGTATTTACACTTATTTAATCTGTAATACCTTATTTTGCGATGATGATTATCACTTGGAACACAATTGGCGGCTCTGCTAACGCAGTTGGTTGGAGCGCTTGTCTCAGATAAGATAAGGCTCTTCTGGATTCGTTTATTGCAGCCTTGGATTCGAGTCCCATTGAGCCATGGATGTTTCTCATCATTCACCCTTTCACCACATTACCCACGCAAAAGTCTCCAGACTCAAGTGGGTATCATCCGCAATAAAAAAAATATCCAATTGGTATTGTTTCAATTGTATAAATGTGAGTTTAAATTTGAGTCTATGCATCTGTTGTTTCCACATTACATAATACAGTCTGTGATGTTTTCCATGACGAAATAATGAACAATCTAATATTAAAACTGACACACTGTATTCACTTTTATATATAATGTTTTACTCACATAATATATTGGAGATGCTTGAGGGATGCATTTCACTTCTGAAAAGAAGCTTTTTCAGAATGCATCCCTCAAGCATCTCCAATATAAATGAGTAAAACATTATATAAAAGCGAAATACAGTGTCAGTTTTAATATTAGATATAATACAGCTTTAATAAATAGATAAAATGAAAGAGTTAAAGGCCAGCTATATTTTAAATTGGGACAAATCAGATACTCATTGAAATCAGTGCACACTTGCCTTTCAATTGCTCTAACAGACCATATAAAGTGCAACACCTATTACCTATATACATACATTATATATTATTCTTATACCTATATAGAGTGATCAGTCGATGAAGTGTTATTACCTTTCCGTATTATTCTTATACCTATATAGAATGAACGGGATGTATAGGTCTCACGAACTGAGATCCTATCATCTGAGGTGTCAAGAAAAGTCTCTTAGCACACAGAAACCTGTTATTATCAGTCCACCAATTCCAGTATATTGCTCGTTTGCCACTTGAATTCCAACATAGGGTGACTTTTTGTGATACATAGAAATAGATTGGGCCGCTCAAATAGTATCGAGGATAAGGTTGAATTTATTCTGAGGAACACGTACATGACTGAATTATAATCTTTCAGGTAGAATTAAGGGTATAATGTCTAATTTATTTCTGTATTTAAAAAAAAGTCACGCTGCATCACGTCGCAAAGGTTTTGTTTCAATCCTTACTTTATTGCTAGTTCAACTCTTGAATTCCGAGATACGGAGAAATGGGTGATACGGAGAAATAGATTATAATGCTCAAATAAATCAAGGTCTAATTCATATTGTGGAACGAACAGATTGGAGGATAAAGTCAAATTTAATTTTGTGTTTCACAAAAATCACGTTGTCAAGGCTTCGTTTCAATTTGCGCCGGGCCTTGGGTGTTCGATGCAGGTGCTCTACTCTCTCAATTCTGCAATTTTTAAAGGTATATCTCTTCTTTCTTCAATCCCTTTCTCGTCCTCCTCCTCCTCCTCTCCTTCAATCCTTCCCCTCTTCTTCTTCAATCCTCCTCCTCCTCCTCAACCATTATCACCTTTCTCTTCGACCCTCCTCTCCAACCCAATGCTTACACAATGCATACAACGGCCTTCTAAATGTAAATTCTCTGAAATGCAACCAGTTCTGATTTACTTCGACTGCTGCATCTGACCAGGTGTTTTGCTTGTTTTATGTTTGTCCAGCAAAAGGCTGTCTACTGGAGAATATATGGTCTATTCACAATATACTGACAAGCATATTGAGCCTGTCCAGCGTGTGAATAAGACAGGTGAGCATTTGACTTTTGCTCCTAGATTTCTATTGCTCAGTTAGTTTCTTGAGATGGTGGTTCGGAACTGTTCTAAAATTAATTGTAGGTACACCATGTCCCCCATAACATGGCACAAACGGTGAGATAGAGCTACCATCAGTAAGGTTCTTCTCACTAATAAAAATCATATGCTTACTATTTTCTTTGGAGTTAATCAGAATTAATATTCATTAATCGAATTAAACTTAACTATTATGTCCTACTTCCTAGATTTTTTTGTTAAAGGGGCATTCAAAATATTATTTTTTTGGAAATTTCAAATTCTCATTTCAATGACTTTTATTTTAACGTTTGCGTATTTTTCAATCACTAATAATTTATTTTAATATCGTAAACATTAACTCCACCATTGATCGAATCTTATTCATTGTACTGATGGAAACAGGTGTTCATAATAATTATTCATTCTGTAAATTATAACTTCTTTCAAACAGCTATTTCTCCTTTTTTTAAAGATGCCTTTTCTTTTTTAAGAAAAACATTTCAAACTGAATAGATCTTGGAATTCTTGTTGCATAACGATCTGCCTTATTAATATTAACTTTTTGTTGTAAATTTGACGACTTGCAGTCAGTTTTAATTTGTGAATATGTAATAAATGTACTCACACTTGGCAGATCGTTTTCGAGTTATTGAATCTCATCTTCAAGGCATCCTTATATCGGCCGAATATGAGATTCAATTACTCGAAAACGTTCGGTCAAGTGTGAGTACATTTATTATATATTCACAATTTTTAAAACTGACTGCAAGTCGTTAAATTTACAACAAAAAGTTAATGAATAGATCTATTATCATTATTAGGCCCACTATTAATATTTAATGTTATCATTATTATTATTATTATGGGCCTACCGTTAAGAACATATTTTTATGATTAAATTTTGTGAAACATAAATAGCTTTTCAAATATATCAATAATATTTAAAGTTTAATAGAAGTATAATTATTGCTGTCATCTTCACTTTTAATATTATACGGTAGTCTAATAATCATTTTTTATTGCAGCAGCAAATGTATTTTTAGAACTGTTGGTGTAGCAAACATTTATAACTTTTCTAATGCCAAAGCATACCGTAGGCCTCTAGCCGAATGATTTTTCATAGAACTCATTAGAAAAGGTTAGAGAAGCTATTATATATTATATAGAAGCAGGAAAGACCCGGCACCCGGCATATGTGTAATGCATCAAGGCATTTCCTGAGAGCAACAACTTTCTTTTTCAAAAATGTTTCATGATTCTCTCTCTATATAGTCTCCTCTTTTTCCAGATTCTTCTTTCTTTTAACAGCTTTTGATGGACAGTTCCACTCTGGCAAAATAATTGATAATTGACGCCAATGACCGCACACGCACTTGCAGTCACAAGCATTCATTATCTGTCTAGTTAGGTTAAGTGAGGTGAGGTCAGGTTGGGTTAGACAGCTGCCATATACCTTGCCTTATATGTCACAGTGCGTGAGAGATTGCAGTTAGCATCTAAGACACTTCAATTTTTCAAAGTGAGCTTGAAATTAAAATATTGATAACTATCTCCCAGTGAAAATGGTGTTGGCAAGCTCAAATTGATACAAATAATATATTAATTTGTGATACACATATCTGATGATACATTCTATATTTATGAAACGATGTAGTTATAATACCGGCGTGACGTTTGAGATTTCTTGAAGCAAAAGCGTTAGAAGAAATAAAATATATTATAGGAAATGTTTTGCAAAAGGGCACTGGATGAGTTAATAAGTTCTGACCAATCACAGCTTTCCTTTTCACACCTCTGCATCGATATATTCCAGTGTGAGTTAGCCTATTTAATTATGAGCACTCTAACATGTGAGAAGATCTTGGACATGCTAAAAATTATTTATGATGTTGTCCAAAGACGGTAAAGTGCTCCTTGCAGGTGTGATAATTCTGTAAGTTACATGTGTAATTGACAGGTATGATCAGTTTGATTTATTTTATTAAGAAAGAATCGTTTCGTACCTTATAAGATGCAATGAAGAGTGTTCTTATTAGAACGAAGTTGAGAAATAATTAACAAGAGGGTACCGGTGTTTGAACCATATCGTACCTTATAAGCTTGAAATACACTATTATATAGAGTGATTATAGGGACAAAATTAATAGATAAATTATAAGAGATTACTTATACTCTTTAAAGACAATCATATTGTGTAGGGAGATTATTGAGACAAAATTGTAATACTTATATAATTGATAAGGGTGCTTGCAAAATGGAGCATTCAGTACTTGAAGACATATAATCACCATCACAAAATAAGCACATGCTGGGAAAAGTGTACAAATGCAGCGTGAATACCAAAAATCTACAGCATGTGTTTGATTTTACAATGGTGAATATTGGTGAGTTTTGGGTGTTCCACTATGCAAGCACTCTTATAAATTATACTCCAACTAATTGATATAGTAATTAATTATGGTATCTAGTGTATATGACTAATGTTAATCTGACTTGTCTTATACTCCTTAACTGGAGTCTCCAAGACGTAATCTACAAAAAAAAATAAATATATATATATATTTTGCAAGAGTAAGATATAGAGAGAGATAAATAAGTCTGGGTTTATAAATAGCTCCTTGAATTTTGAGTTTTGATATAAAGCAATTTGTTAAGAAATGCACAGATAATATGTAAAGTTAGTTTAAAAATCGAATAGAACACATGAAAAGAGGTAGGGTAACTATAAATAAGCTACAGTAGGTTAATTTTTGAGATATTCTACAAAATATAAAAAATAAGTTATCTAAAAAGTTTGAACAGGTCTATCATGGTCGATTGAAAAATAAACCGGTAATTTTTGACAAAACTTGTAGAGAATTGAGCTCTAAATAATAATATCATTATTATTATTATTATTATTATTAATTCTATTCATTATTAATAATAATAATAATAATAATAATAATAATAATAATAATAATAATAATAATAATAATAATAATAGTAATAATGTTAGATGTAACTCAATAGACAAAAACACGTCAAAATTCAGCACACCCATTCATAGAATAATATTGTATCACCATTCCCACATTACTTACGCACCAGAAAAACTTCATAAAAACTGCCTTTTATTGTGTTAAAAAACTCATTATGCAAACTTTTCTCAAACTAGCTTTTTATATTTCATCTCACTGTATTTAGAGGTAGCCTACCAGAGAGTCTTTGAACCGAGGGTGGAATAGATAATCTAATATTAGAACTGACAGTGTATTTCTATTTAAATTATGATTTTTCTCACTTATACTGGAGGGATGTATTTCCCTTCTAAAGAGAAGCTTCTTCAGCTTTAGGGATGCATTCTACTTCTAAAGAGAAGCTCCTTCAGCCTGATGAAGCTTCTCTTTGAAGTGAAATGCATCCCTTCAGTATAAGTGAGTAAAAATCATAATTTACTTAGAAATACAGTGTCAGTTCCAATACTGGATTGTTCATCAAGTATTTCGTCATGGAAAACATCACAGGTGGGATAAAAAATTATCATAAAAGTTGAAAGTTATACCTGTTCATGAATTATGGTGATTATTATCATATTCTACATTATTATAGGCTACACTACAACCGCCTTCAAAGAGTAAAGACAAGTAGAGTGGTCTCGTTCTTGCTCACTTTGAGGAAAGAAGGCCACTGTTCACTCCCTTTTTTGCAGTCTTCTATTGTATTTTAAAATAGGATAGAATAAAAAAGAAAAATTGGATCTTCTATGCTACAGTCGCATTTACATTTTTATTGTCAAGCAAATGTTATAGTTTTTTTTTTGTCGAGAAAACTACATAAGGAAGGCTACTAGTAACAGAAATTTGTGATATTTGCAAAAGTAATGAAATAAGAAAAATCCTTACATAATAGCGGCGTTCTGGAACTTAGAAAGGTCACTACTGCACTAAGGAATAATTTACATTCCATTAAAATGCCTAGCATCAGGCAAGTCAGCCTATTTAGCCTAGGCAATAAGTCACTGACATAAACGAATGTATTAATACAGGAATCTCTCTTCTCACAAAATTCAAGCAGACAAGTGGAATGATTTCTGGATTTCTTGTTCCATGACGAACTGCGTTGTTAATATTAACTTTTTAAGTGAATTCAACGACTTGCAGTCAAATATTTATTAAGAATAAGTAGGCTAGTATTTTACTTACTCTGTGGGCCGAACATTTTCGAGTTGTTAAAAAAATAACCCATCTTCAAGGCATCCTCTAGACATCGATGTTGGTTTTTGTTGGTTAGAAGAACTGAGGTTTTTATAAAATATGGTCGAAAAGTTTGTGTGATATAAAATTTAACTGTTCTTTGAGGATGTTTTGTTTATTGTGTGTGTTGTGTTTGAAAATTTCAAATTGTTCCAAAAGGTGTTGAGTTCGTGTCCTTTAGATTTTATGTATAGAATAATTGGAATAATTTATTTGATATGTGATGTTTTCCATGACGAAATACTTGAATAACAATCTAATATCAAAACGAACACTGTACTTCTATTAATTGTATTTTTTAAATAATTGAAAATCGCATTAGATTTGTATTGTGCTTGGTCATTAAGTTGGTTGGTTCTGTCTTGTTTATGGTGGTTGAATATATCATATTGTTCCAGTGTAATTAGTTTGTGTTTTTTTTAAATGTATGTGGAATTTCTAAGTCAGTTTGGATATTTTTGTGTGAATATCCAGTGTTGATTAAGTGGTCTGCAAACGTTGAGTCAGTATTAGAATATGTAGTCCTGCAGGCTGATGAAGCTTCTCTCCAGAAGCTCTCCAGTGAAATGCGTTCCTCCAGTATAAGTGAGTAAAAATCATAACTTAAATAAAAATACAGTGTCAGTTTTGATGTTAAAGTATTAGTGTAATAATATGTATAGATTGGCCAAAAGTATTAATTTTTTATTACGTTATTTAATACATTTTTATTGAAGGTTCAACACCCTGCATTTGTTTTGTTTGAGCTCAGTAGACTACAGTGAAGCCTGGAAGTATCTGTGATGCTTTTCATTACGAATAACTTGATGAACAATCTAATATCAAAACTGCCGACACTGTATTTCTATTAAAATTATGATTCTTACTCACTTATACTTTTTTTTTTTTTTTTTTTTTTTTTGTTGCTGATGATGCCCACATGAGTCCGAGACTTGTGCGTGGGTAATGAGGTGAATGATTACACATAAATGCCTGACGGTGGAGCGGGATTCGAACCCACGACCGCTTAAACGACAGCAAGCTGAAGTTGTGACGCCCCAACCAACTGCGCTAAGCGGCCCGCCAATACTGGAGATACTGGAGGCATACATTTCACATTTGAAGAGAAGTGAGGCTGATGAAGCTTCTATTTGGAAGGGAAATGCATTCCTCTAGCATCTCTAGTGAGTAGAAATCATAATTCAAATAGAAATAAAGTGTCAGTTTTGATATTAGCCTGAAAATATATTATAACAATGGATTCAATACTGCATTTGAAATGAACTTCTTCATTTATCATTTTCAATGCATTTAAAATTGAACCAACTGACTATAAGAGGATTATTTCAATAACAAATTATTTACAAAATAATATTTTCAGTTAATTGACCTAATTTTCCTTTTGTTCAGAATGCTTTTAGTTCATACCTCAAGCAATAAATTGACAAACAATCAAGGTTCAGGTACCCTAATAACACTTTCTCAGATATCACCTACTGAGTTATATCTATTATACAAATTACCAACGTCTATCACAGTTCAATTGAAGAAATCCAATCAAAAACTTGAATTTCTATTATCAAAGTGCTGATAGTTTCACACCTCAAGCCACAAATTGGCAAAAATCAAGGCTTAGGTATAATAGCACTCTCAGACATCACCTATTTACAATGAGTTATATATTACCTACATATATTATCCATTTTCAAATAAATCGCAAACTTGAACTATTATATTCAAATTCACCCCTCCCTTCTACGCCCTTGATCGACTTAGGTCCCTTTTTTTCACATCAATCTCAGTGCTCCCGTTCTAATACATAATTAACTGTAATTGGTCTACTACGGTACTATTTCCATGTAGGGCCTATATCAATGTTTTCCTATAGATAGCTGTCAATATATCATGTGAGCTGGACAGCACCTATTACGCATGTAATTACTGTTAGTGAGTATATTGGTGCATGCAATAATTGACATCTCAAACCTCATACCGTAATAAACAGAGATAAATAATCGACAAAACAAAGTGGCCAATAATAAAATTGCAAGAAAGGTGCGAATGAATGGAGAATGAAAAAAGGAATGAAAGAGTAGAGAATGAAGGAATTGAGATCAGATGCCAAGGGGCCAAAGGCTACCGGCATTTATTCTGTAATCGAAAGGCCGGAGTCACACTTAACATAATGGTAGCCGATGGAACTTGTGTTTGGTCAAATGACACAATGTGTGAGGTGTGCCTATGGATAATGGAGATTTAGAAGACAGAGGAAGGAGATGGAGTAAATCGATGAGATGTATGGCAGAGAAGAAAAATAACAGAAGATGAAAGAAATTTATAATGATGTGCAACAATTTCGGCTTTAATGTTAATAATTTATTTTGCAAAATTTCTTGAGGTAGTGACTATTAAAATAAGCAAATTAAAAAATTATCAGAAACAGAATTTATTAATTTCAAATTCCTCAAAGTGCTACTAACTTATACTGAAGACTTCCGCAATGGCGGATATTGACAACAGCATTGAATAGCTGATGGAAATCGATGCATGCTACTGTACAAAAATATCAGTCACCACCGGGAATCGAACCGCGGACCTCCCAATTGCCGGTCGGGGCGCCTTAACCACTGGACTGCAGTGACCCTTCTACACAGCAGCACTTATTTTAAACTTGGGCCATATCGGTTCGTACCTCGCAAGTTAGTTTGAAGTAACTGACAATTTAACAAACTGAAAAATATTCAGAAACAGATTCTATCAATTATTTCAAATTCCTCAAAGTACTATTAATTTATACTGAAGATTTCCGCAATGGCGGAATGTAGGAATTTGAAATTAATAAATTCTGTTTCTGTATATTTGTCAGTTTTTGTTAAATTGTCAGTTACTTCAAACTAACTTGTAAAAAATTATCAATTGAAAAGCTGTTGTAATCGTACTGGATTTTATTTTGTATTTAATATCTACCACAAAACTGTTTTGTTGGAATTTGCTTTTTTTCTTAAATTAATTAATTAATTAAATTCGTATGGCTTTTCGTGGTGGGGAGACCCTTACGGGTAGTTCCACCTCGCCGTTTTTTTTAACGACTGCTTTTTTTTATATGCAACCGGGACCGACTGCTTAACGTGTCCTCCGAAACACGGGAGTGGCTCGAGAGAAATATATTGTACTCAACTGGGATCGAACCCAGGACCTTTGGCTTATCAGACCAGCGATAAGCCAACTCGGCTACGCCGACTCCACTTTTTTTTTTATTTTTTATAGATATATGAATTCTTGGAATAATGACTATTTAAATAAGCAAATTATTCATTGAAAATCTGTTGAAATTGTAGTTGATTTTTTTTACTAGATACTTTACTTCAACTGTTTTGTTAAAAGTTTGTTTTTTCTGATCGGTAAATATATAACTAATGAATAAGATGTGAAAATTGTATTGAATTAACTAATTCATTATTAGGGAAGTGATAGTCGTGAGCCGTAGCAGGTATCTGTTCAATCAGATTATATAAGCGACGCTCTCCTGGGCACTCTTTGTAAGGGTGACCGATTGGATTGACCAGCAAAAAACTATGTTCTCTGCTGTGAAATCACTTCCCGGTGGTTCGGCCACCTAAAATATTGTAGTCCACAATGATTCCAATAACATTGCGGCGAGGTGAAACTGTTCGTAAGGGTCTCCCCACCAATATAAAGTCATAAGCTCATAAGCATTTACTTTCATTATTACTTCACTATACCGGTACTGATTAATAATTAAACAAATTACATAAATTACTATGTAACAATGACCTATCAATAGATTACAATATTAACTTTGAAATTTCTTCCGAATGAGTCGCTTTACAGTCATTCATTCCAATAAATTATTGAAATAATATTTATTAAATAATATATTATATCATTCATCTTGAGTTTTGATCTGATTTGATTTTTGATTTTTCTCAAAAAATATATCTGGACCAGTATTTTGGAATTTGTTACTTCCATGATCGATAAATCAAATGAAATTCTCCTATATTCTTCACAGTATTAATAAAACGAAAAAAAGAAAAGAATAAAAAACAAATTTCTACTTATGAATGATTTGTAAGATGTTGAAATTGTAGTGAATATATCTTCTGCATCGAAATTCTACTAATTTTTTGACAAAATTTGTTGTTTTTCTGCTTTGAAGGTGAACTTTAATAGGTAGGCGAATAAAAATTAGTCATTCAGTCATAACGTTTCATAGTCTAAGAACACCTGTGTTTTATGTGTAGTGCATTTATGCAAGAAATAGCATGGCTTGTGGCATAAATGTAAAAGCCGTGAACCAGATTCAAATGTCTTACTAAAACAGTGACATTTAAGATTTTTCTTTCTTTCTTTGTTTTTCTATTCTCCTTTCTCTCTTTTGCATATTTTTCCAGCAATAAATTGTTTCCTAAGACAGAGTAGTGATTAGGTGCTGGTCACAGTTGTAATGCTTTAATGATTCATGATAACTGCTACTGCCGTACTTCTTATTGCAGTGCCCGGTGCAGTACGAATTGCATAATGCAGAATGCAGTTTAGGTGCAAAATGCACTCATCAACTACATAACTGCCACTGGGTAGATAGCTGCAATTTATTCTGGTCCAATCATTGAACTACGTCTAGGATATTCTAGGAATGGAAACAAATCTATTCTAAGTTTATTGCTATTCAGTCATCAGACAAGTTACCAAGTTACTCTATATAGTTACTAGTCAAATTACTAGTTATAGTTACTAAGTTACTAACTTGTTCCTGGAATGGAAGTCACGGGATTGAAGAATGATTTTATTTTTAAGTGAAAAGTATATCAGCACATTTCCAAACCACACCATTCTAGTCCGCAAAATTAATTGAAAAATTAAAAAAATATCTGTGATGTTTTCCATGACGTAATAATACTTAATGGACAATCTAATATTAAAACTGACACTGTATTTCCCTTTTATGTATTGTTTTACTCACTTATATTGGAAATGCATTTCACTTCTGAAAAGAAGCTTCGTCAGCCTAGTCAGTTGAAAAATATCTAGTTTTTTAAAATACCTATAGTCAGTTAAAAAAATAGATCGTCAGTTAAAAAATACATAAGAATTAATATTAATTTGTTGGATATCAGGTGTCACGTGGGTTAGACACTGATTATAATGTAATAGGAGATACCTAGATAAATAATAAGAATCTATATAAGTTGGTGATATAAAATACACTACATCATATATAAATACACTACATCATATATAAATACACTAGTTAAGTTTTATTAAGACTATCCAGTTGACGAGTGCTACAGCAATTAATTACAGGAATCTAATTTTTTAGTGTCTACAAATCTTATTTTCCTAGAAATCAATATAACTCATTATAATTTATTCAAAGTATCGATAATAATAATAATAAGCGTATGGCTTTTAATGGTGGGGAGACTCTTACGGGTAGTTCCACCTCGCCGTTTGTGCCACGTTACGAGGAATATGGTGGACCTACTATTTCAGGTGGGTTCCGAACCACCGGGTAAGTGATTCAAGTCATTGAAGCAAGGTCACCCATCCAAGCGCAGTCTTAAGCGGTCGTGACTAAACATCAAATTATCGATGAAGTCTGAGGAACAGTAAATCATTCTCTGTGATGTTTTCCATGACGAAATACTTGATGAACAATCTAATATGTCTTTTTGTACAGACAGCTATCATAGTGGGTTCTTCAATATTATTGTTTTTTTAGATCGTTTTTAAAATTATTTGCTTTTTTGACATGATAGGATAGAACTAGTTTCCACACATAGGCTGATGCCCATGTGGGGGACTTTCTTCTAAGTTTACTGTATAACTGTGCCTATGTTACTGTTTCATGAAGGAAATAAATAAAGTTATCAATCAATCATATCAAAACTGACACTGTATTTCTATTTGAATTATGATTTTTACTCACTTATACTGGAAGGATGAATTTCGCTTCTAGAGAGAAGCTTCATCAGCCTGCTTCTCTTTAGAAGTGAAATGCGTTTCTCCGGTAAAAGAGTAAAAATCATAATTCAAATAGAAAAACAGTATCAGTTTTGAAATTAGATTGTTGTTACTATTCAAATAGTTTTCAAAAATTCAATTTTTCCCATATTTAAAAATTTTCAAGTTTTACGAGATAAATTATTCTGGCCACGTAAAGCTTGATATTGAGTTGAAAATAGATTGATGTATTAGAATTGTGAGAAGGACGCCACTTTATAATAATAGAAAAAATATTTTCATTATTTTTCATTTTAAGTTAGTTTGGTACTCAGTATTTGTTGATCCATAACAAACTGAGAGTATAAAATTCGATATTCTCATTTAGATGACATGCAGAACAATTCAAAATGAATAATAAATTAAAATTTTGATCTTTTACTTGAGAAAGTACATGTTTTCGGGCTTAAAGCACTGACGATGAGCTTCCTACCTGAAAAATTTTCTGCTCCAAGTAAGAAAGGGAAATTCCAATCTCTTTTTTATTTTAAATATTTCTGCTTGTCGTCTTATTGAGTTTAATAGGTTATAACCTATGTTTTTTCAACTAATACTGGAAAAAAAAGATATCTGTAATTTCAAACGTTTTAAAGATCTTTTTAAATGTTCAACTGATTCTTATATCTGTTTAGATGCATGGAAAATTCCTTTAAAAAACCCAAACAATATACTCATAAAAGATAGCAAGACAATTAATTTTGTCATTTTTCTCTAATGAATCACAATTCAATTCACAATCACAATTCATTACAATGAATCATTCATCTCAAAGCTCTGGTCTGACTTAGGTTTTGAAGCTAATTTTTTGCGAATTAGTCACACAGCAGTGTATAGATATTTGATGAGTTACCAGATTTCCAGTCGTGCAGCCCAATTGCATGACTCATTGCATCTTTAATTTATTGATGTAATGGCAAGCACGTATTTTTTACGGTCGACATTCCTGAATTGAACCCAGTTTCCTGTTGCCGAGCTTGTTTGATTTTGAAAACGAAATAATGACGTAGACGAATGACAGAAAGAGAAAACAAGAATGAACGTAAATTCCATTCAATTCATATCTATATATTATAATGAATTATAATATATATAATTAACAGGATCTAATTTCCTACATATCTACGATGTGTAGAAGGATGTTAAAGAATTATGATAAATACGTAGATATGTAGTTGACAGTGTCAAATTTAGGCTATTCAATTTTTAAACGCAAAGGACTTGAAGTGGCAAAGAAACCGAGAATCAATGAAATCAAGCCACATATACTGTACGATAGCTATATCTATAGCTGCATTGCTATATAAGATAGCTATATCTATATATTCATATCCTACGATATTGATGAATAGCTAAGAATAACATATTTTTTATAGTAAACAGGATCTCATTATAAAATATATGATTTTTTGTCACCAGACGTCAATAATCATGAAGCCAGCCAAGCTGCACATGACAAATCCATTTAAGAATTTTTTGTTTTAGTGAATTAGACTATGTGAGTAGGTATAATAAAGGGAAAAGATAACATTATTAATTTAGTTCATATGAATAATAGCAGGGAAATATAGACAATGACCGATGACATAATTTTTATTGGTTTTTTCAGCTGCGGATTCAATTAAGATAGAAGAGGATGTGTTTTTCAAACGAGACCTTGATCTTTAAAACGCAAATCAGTTTCAGATCATCTCTTGCTTCGAAGACTTCAAAGCGGCTTTGGTTGGATTATTATCATCAAGGCCATAAAATGATTCTGACACTGTCTGGATCCAAGACGAATCATCTAAGAAACAAGGAGATTAGAAATTAGTAAACTCTATTCAGAGGACAATTTCCATTTTCCTCTGCTTTTCAATTGCAGTTTAACGTTTTTTTTTCGGGTAAAGCCTTAGATCTGAAAGCGGTGCATGGGTAATGAGTTGGATGTTGATTGATGAGATGTACCTACAGTTTTAGGTGGGTTCCGAACCACCGGTAAGAGATTTTACAGTCTTTTTCGCTGGCGATTTATTACCTGATACTATTTGATACTATTTAATACTGTATACTGTAAAACATTGATGGATAGCTCGTCATTCATAATAAATTACCCTAGCATTGGTAGAGTAAGTACAAAGTTTTTTCAATTTCTTGAAAGAGTTATTCCTTTTGAATTCTATTAAATTACAGTAGCATATACAATAATTTACATTCTTGGACATGCCTTTATTTTGACTCATTGTTCTTTTACACCATATATTCAATAGCATCTTGGTATATTTGTCCACTCTATATTGCACTTTCTACTTACCTATTCTTATTAAGTTATTCAATAGGCTAGCACAAACTGCAATTTGATATTTTCCATTCTCTCTCATTAGATGTCTTTGTCACTCTTATTCTCCAAGTCTGCAACTCTCTCACTCAATTGATTTCTCGAGAAATCTATTGATTTCTCCAGATTTCTGGAACGATCGAGATCATGTCTCTTGAAGTTTCTCGATGCGTCTAGTGAGCTCCAATTCTTGGAATTATACAACTACATACAACTACAACAGCTATATAAAGGAAGTCCACGTGAACCAGTGGATCAGTTTTTCTACAAAAGCTTGCGTGACAGTTATGTTCTCAAACCTGCGTGTGACAGATTGTATTACGGATCTCGGGAGAGAAACAATCCAGTGTCAGTGGAGTAAACAGTGCTTTATTCAGTCTTTAGACAGTGTCAAGTGCAGAGACAAGTGTTTACTGTATATGCAATTTACTAATAGTTTAAAGATGTTGTGTTAAGTGATATTATTTGGGACTGTCAAATAACGAATTGGACTGTGTTTTTGTAAGTGATTAGTTGCTCTTTTTATAATTTCTTTCTGCATTATTGTACAGTTTATTGGACTCTTGTTTCTTTAATTATTGATCAGCCTAATTAATTATTCATTAGTACAGTTTATTGGACTCTTGTTTCTCTTATTATTGATCAGCCTGTAATTAATTATTCACTTGTACAGTTTATTGGATTCTTGTTTCTTTTATATTTGATCAGACTGTAATTACTTATTCATTAATTCTTGTAAATAATTACTGAAAATAGCTATTAGCTTGTCATTCGATGATCTGTTTTTTTATTCTATTAATTGAACTTACAATTAATTTGTGTAAATAAAGTGCAAGTGTGAACTTTAGTGTTGCCAGCCTTATTTTAGCTATTAGAACCCGTAACAGTATCAACTAAATAAATAATTAAACGAATATACCGTATAACACTCAAACATCTTAAAAAATCAAAATCATCATGTTATTCGTTTTGTAATGAGTAAATAGAAAAAAAACTTGGATAAAGGGGCAAAATGAAGACAAGAGGGAGACATAATCAGATCCTATTGGACCCTGGAGGTAGAAAACCTTATAATTCGCCCTTTTTAATTTTAATAATTCCATACTCCAAACTAATAATCCCAAATAATAAACCAAAATCTTGACGTGGCCTACATGATTTTATAATACAAGAAGCCGAGGAGATAATTACTTGGTGAGTGACAATAGTAGCTTATTCAAACGAAATCCTAGTTATATTGATAGGAAACTCTACAACAAGCTACCGCAGTTTTTAAAGAGTCTTGAAAATATAGAAATATTTAAAAAACAATTGAAAAACTATTTAGTTGATAAAGCTTTTTATAGTGTAGGTTAAAAGAGTTCCTTTCATATCAAAATTAAGCCTCACCTCAACTAATTGATTTGAATTGAATTGTATTTCACTTTTATATACAGGTACCGTATTGTTTCACTCACTTATATTGGAGATGCTTGAGGGATGCATTTCACTTCTGAAAAGAAGGGCTGATGGAGCTTCTTTTCAGAAGTGAAATGCATCCCTCAAGCATCTCCAATATAAGTGAGTAAAACAATATAAAAGTAAAATACAGTGTCAGTTTTAATATTAGATTGTTCATTAAGTATTTCGTCATGGAAAACATCACAGATGTTTACTCCTTAACTGGCGTCTCCAGGACGTAATCTACAAAAAAATGACTACTTTGTAGTTAAAATGGTCGCAATGCACACCACACTGATTCAAGAAGCGATAGTTTGCACGTGTTCCTCATATAATCTTCTGTTATCTTCTCATTGTTCTTCTTCTTCAATCTTGTTCTTCTTCTTCTACTCCTCCTTCTTCTCCTCCTTCGTCTTCTTCTTCTTTCATTCGACATCTTTCTTTCTTTCTTCTTCTTCCTTTATTCGTCCTCTTTCTAATTCTTCCTTTATTCGACCTCTTCCTTCTTCTTCTTATTTCATTCGTCCTCTTTGTTCTCCTTCTTCTTCGACTTCTACTTCTTTTTCTCATTCTTCCTCTTCCAAGTGCAAATCACAAGACCGAATTTCTGGACATTTTCTTCCCCTTCTTTATCACCCAGTTCTCTGTTTTATCCTTGACATTTGAAATGATTTTTGGAATCGTTCCCACACATGACACAAAATGAAAAAGAAAATGAAGAAGAAGGAGAAGAAAAATAAAAAATAAAAAGAACAAGAAAAAGAAGAAGAAGAAGAGCAGGTTGATAACCATATTTATGGGGAAAGAATAAGTTATAGATCGTGTCAGTCAGCTTCCAATGATATAGGTTTTTATCGAATTTGCGCCATGTCTTGATATATTTCGCCATTAAATTTGCAATTTAATGTGACAGCTGAGCTCTTAATACATTATTTCAATATATTCTGGTCTAATGGTGTTAATATTTTGTCGTGCAGTCCCATCACGCATTGACACCAAAGTTCAGACCAAATTATTTCAGTTAAATCGAGATTTATTTTGATGTAGAACCAGCGAACACCATGCTTTATTTTCTAATGCCACATCACGCATTAGATAAATAAGAAGATGTGGATGAAAGAAGAAATAGGAGAATAAGTACCTA
This sequence comes from Conomelus anceps, assembly GCA_948455865.1. Lineage (NCBI taxonomy): Eukaryota > Metazoa > Arthropoda > Insecta > Hemiptera > Delphacidae > Conomelus > Conomelus anceps. The sequence continues at coordinate 17,444,719 of OX418224.1, forward strand.
TAATAGGAAGAAGAAGATGGAAAAGAAAAAAGAAAAGAAGAAGAACAAAAAAAAGGAGACGGGTAAAGGCATGAGGAATAAGAAAAATAGACAATTAAACTTGTGAATAAATTATGTCAAGTTTTAGATATTCTTTACACATGACGGAGATGAAGAAGATGAAGAAGAAGAAGAAGAAGAAGAAAAAGAAGAAGAAGAAGAAGAAGAAAAAGAAGAATACGGAAAGAGGGATGATGAATGAGAAAAATAGACAACTAAATTTGTAAATATTTTATGTCAAGTTCCTATGAAAATTGAGAAGATGAAGAAGAAGAAGAAGAAGAAGAAGAAGTCCAAGAAGGAGAGAAAAAAGAAATATAAGAAGATGGAAAGAGGGATAAGAAATAAGAAAATGAGATAATAATATATATTTGTAATAAGATTAGGTCTTGTTCTAGATATTCTATACCCACGAAGGAGATGGATAATATGAAGAATACGAAAAAGGAGAAGAAAAAGAGGAAGAGGGACATTTTGTTGAAGAAGAAGGAGTGATAAAGGAAGTGGATATGGATGGAGAAGAGGATGTGGAGAAGGAAGAGCAGGTCGATGCGTTGGCGGAGGAGGAGGAGTAGGAGGAGGATATGATGTTGATGAGGAGGAGTAGAAGGAGACGACGGCGGAGGAGCAGAATGAGAAGACGGAGGAGGAGCAAAATGAGAAAAAGTAGAAAAAGACGAAGAAGAAGTATAAAAATAAGAAGAAGAAGAAGAAGGAGACGCGATAAGAATCTCTGTAGATCTCCAGCGAATCTACAGACCATTTACATAATCCACATCATGAAGGTCGTTGATGGGTAGAAATGAAGACCCAATTTATATGTTTACTCATTTCAACATAGGCCAACATATTGCCATTGCCTTTAAATGTCATATCTTCTTCTTCAATTTCTTATTCTTTATGCTCTGGATTCCCTCTACTGATAGACAGAAGTTTCATAAAGATCTATTTTCACGAAAACTTTAATAAAACGGGTGAATTCACACTTGGGATTGTGTTAATCTTTAAAAACATTGGGCCTTGTGTCGATGTTTGCCAAGTAAAATGAAGATGACTAATCCTATTAGTCTGATATTACTAATATTAGCTGATTTAGCTAATATTAGCAAAAAATTAAACCGTTCACATTTTCGTTTTGAGGACGAGTAACAAAGCATAAACTAATTGCAAAGTGTTACTAATGCACATTATTATTTTTATTGTAAATTTGATGACTTGTAGCCAATTTTTAATTGTGAATAAATAATTACAGAAAATAATGTACAGAAAGGTCTCCATGGTCTAGTGGTTAAGGGCGCTCAACCGGCAATTGAGAGGTCCGTGGTTCGATTCCCGGTGGTGACTGATATTTTTGTACAGTAGCATTCATCGATTCCCATCAGCTGTTCAATGCTGTTGTCAATATCCGCCATTGCGGAAGTCTTCAGTATAAAGTTAAAGCAATTAAAGGAATTCGAAATTAATAAATTCTGTTTAATAAATAATTATTGTACTGACACTTGGCCGAACATTTTCGAGTTATGGAAACTCATATTTGAAAACGCTCGGCCAAGTGTGAGTACAACTATTATTTATTCACAATTAAAAATTGACTGCAAGTCGTTAAATTTACAATAAAAAGTTAATATGATAGAAGTGTTAATGGAAATGAGTATTTTAATTTGAAAAATAATAATCTGAGAAAACAATTTGAAGCTTGCATGCCTAAACCAAATAAAAGTCATTTCATGAAATTTTATTCTTATCTAGCACCAAAGTTCTTCAACCTGCTGCCCTTAGAGATAAGACAGTGTAAGGTGCGATCAAGGTTTTTGAGAGATGTCAAGAGATTCTTAATGGAAATCGAGAATGTAGATAACTTTTTTAGAGTTCTCGTGTAATAAATCCTTATTTTATATTTTATTATATTTCAAGGCTATAATATTGATAAATCACCGATCCAATTTTTTATGTGTCATTCTATAAGCAATTGTCGGCCTCAGTAACCACTTTTCAGCGTTTTTCATTTTTATATATTTATATCTACTTTTAGTTATTTTTATCTATTTATTTATTTTTATTTATTACTAAGTCACCATCTCACACAGGTCTAGTACCTCGAGATGCAAATAATCAATTGGCAATTCATTTTATTTTGTAATATTATTTTTTATCTTGTCATATTTATATTTATTATAATGCTCATTTCGTATTTTCTAAGATTGTTTGTAAAAGTTTTGTTTCTGCCAATAAACAAATTTCAAATTTCAAAAAAAATATTAGCAACGCAGATCGTTATGGAACAGAAATCCAAGCACATTTTTCATTGGTTTTTTCTGAGAGTAAACGTTTTGAAGACCCTAGAAAGCAGTATAAGACAAAAATAAAGGGTGCTTTACTGGAGGTATAATGCTCGAATATCATTAAAAATTTCAACAAATAGTAATGCAATAAAATTGACTTCATTTGAAATATATTGGTAATAACGCCGCAAATATTGTCTCTAGGTCAACAATTGATGAAGTCATTCATAGTGTACAAGAGTGTTCCAGATAAAGAACATAGAATATTATTGTAATTTAAATTTTTTATTGTAAATTTAACGACTTTCAGTCAATTTTAATTGTGAATAGATAATATTGCTACTCACTTTTGGCCAAATGTTTTCGAGTCATGGAGACTCATCTCCAACGCAGATCGTTATGGAACGAGAAATCCATGAATTTGTTATAACTGTTTTCATTTGTATACCTCAAAAAGTATTTGTTCGTATATCTAAAACAAAACCGTCATTTTACAAAGTCAATCCGCTTCAAACCTTCAAGAAGCATTTTTAAAATATTTCTCCATAAGTTTATTTATTCTAAATTTCGTTGAATATCTTAAAATAACACTTGAAAGTAGCACTCAAACTTTATTTACACAAATTACTTACAACACCCAGTTATCAGTTATATCACACAAGAAAAACTAATAAGAAACAAACTGTTCAATAACGTTCAACCAATAATGAATTTACTATATCACTGCACAAAAACTAATTACTAACTGTCCAATAGGCCGATCAATAATAAATAACTGTCCAATAATCTATTCAATGACTTAAAAACAATGACTAAACTGAAAACTTATGAAGCATGTGGTCTGTCACACTTCTATCAATCACAATAAATTGGTACAGTATATTCTGCCATGGATAATGTCTACTGTTGCAAAGAATTTACCACATAAACAGGGGTGCCCACCCCCCCTAAGCCTCATGACGCACCCCCCTAAATTTAGCACCAGCCCCCCCCCATAAATTAGGCACCCCCAAGCCACATGACGCATCCCCCCTAAATTTAGCACCAGCCTCCCATAAATTAGGCGCCCCCAAGCCTCATGACGCACCCCCCTAAATTTAGCACCAACCCACCCCCATAAATTAGCCCCCCCCCAAAAAAAATAAGCCCCCCGTATTCTTTCTAAAATATACAAAATGTGTGTATATTTCTTGAGATTCTTTACATGACATAGGCTGGGTAACATTTTTTTTATAAATGTGAAAAAGAAATATCAATGAAATGAATATATGAACTTCTGCTCAATAAACTTAATTGCAAAATAGCTAAATAAGAATGTGAACCTAAATGGTTTTTAAAAAATCAAATATTATTACAAATACCCAATGGTTCAATAAAAATGAAATACCTATAAGTTTATGTTCGGTGTGCCAATTACATAAGGTTAAATAATCCTACAAAGTTGTTCCTTTAAAGGAAGTGAAAACAATGAGTTGATAACTTCATTTGTAAAACATAAAAATTCAAAATTCGTTTATGCGAATATTTATTGGACAGTAGTTGAACAACAGGTTATTTTCTAAGTGTAGTATCTTGGGAGAATTTATGTATGGAAGAAGTACATAAAAGGCACACATTTCATGTATAGTTATTTACAACACACAATCGGAAGAAGCATCTTTCAAAAACATAGTTAAGAAAAATTACTGAATTTTTAGTATTTACTTAGTAAATTTTGCTATAGCTGTTGTTACTTATTAGTAAGTAGTTATCGTGAAATACATAAAAAACATCAACAGTTTGAAGTCAAGCATTTTAAATTTGTAGGCTGTGACCATCTACAAGTTAGCTAGACACCTTCTAAGCTTGTTAAATCTATAATGAATAATAAGACGAAATTGTCACAACCACATTTATTAAAAGTTCGAGAAACTATTTTCGGTTGTTACACCATAGAAAATAGTTTCTCGAACTTTTAATAAATGTGGTTGTGACAATTTCGTCTTATTATTCATTATGGATACCTTCCACAATATCACCTTCGCCATTACTAAGAAAGTTAAAACTTGTTAAATCTATTTCTAAACCCTATAATCTAAACCCTACATAGCAGTTTTTGTCTTTGTGATGAGGAAACAGAAAACCTTTCAATTATTTCTTCGTTTGAAATATACTCAAGTACATCTTTTTTTGCAGCTAGAACCATTAGATTGGACAACCATGAGTCTCCCATAGATGATCTGGTTCTGTTTTTGATAATATTAACTCGACTCATTGCTCTTTCCGCTGATCAACTAATAACAGTTAAGGAGAGTAAAGTTGTATAAACCACTTTCAGAGCACTGGCTTAGCGTCTCGCTAAGCTTGAATAATAAATTCCGGCACAAATCCTAAACATAACTATTTTAGCTAATTTATATTCACTAGTATAATAATAATTAGAAATCTATTGTCATTAATTGACATTCTATCTGGTGACTTAAGATATATTTTTGAATGTCGTCACGTTAAACACGGTTTCAATAAACTTAACCCCCCCCAAAACGTTTTTTGGAACCCCCCCCCAAGAATTTCAATGACGCAGTCTGCGTCATAGCCCCCCCCCCCCCTGTGGGCACCCCTGACATAAACCTATCATGAGCAACTATACTGTCACAAACTGTCGCCGGATAGGAATGGTTTGAAGTGCGAATAACAAATAACAACTGAATTCCTGACTGAATGCACCATCGCTTTTATAAGTTTGTTTGTTCTCGAAAACTCCATTTCCAGAGGATTCTCAATGTTCCCATTTACACAGATAACATTATCTCAGTTCTCTAGCGTAGGCTACGAGAAACGATCGAACATTTCAGATAAACATTTTGGCATATGAGAAGATGAAGAGATGGAGGAAGCTGATAAACAACAAATGCATGTAATCAGCGTAACCGGGGGGAAGCACTGTTGACATAATGAGTGGCATAGATCCGTAGAATAATGTTTTCTTCTTTCTTGCTTTCTTCTTTCTTACGCTACTAAACTTATAAACGAGCGAAGTATATTGTATCCGTAGTGGACTAAAAAACTGAATCAACGTTGTACATTCCCTTTACCTGTCTGCAGTTGGAGCATTATGATAAATCATCCAACATGAACTTGCTCAATTATCCAACAACATATCAATAGGTCACGATTCAGTTACATTTGAAAACAGTTACTTTTTGTCGATAGAGTTGTTGACAGTTAAACAGCCAGTGATACTCTGTTCTCAAAGTGGGTAGTTAGCTCACTATAATATAAATCCGCCGTGTAATACCTAGTACCGAATACTATCCTCTCTGCAATGATTTATAGCCTCGAAGTGAAACTAAAATTCCGAGCCAAGATTTATTGCAATTATTCCAAATTAAATTAACTGTCAACGCTCCATATGCAATGTGAAGAACAAGGCTGTAATTTATGGCGGATTCGCGTTTTAATGGATGAGCACGATTTTAATCTAGGTTTAGCAGTATAAATTGTTGCTAAAAGTCTTTTCCTATTACTCAAGCTCTTATCCTTCTTCAAATTCTACAATAACAGGAGTCAGGGGTGAATACGGAAATGAACGAAACCAAGCTCTATCAATTTGGAACATTTTTTTTGTACCGTACGGTACTTAGAATCAACTTTCATTTTTTTTAACTGGTGTGATTGTTTATTTTTTTTTTTTGTAGATTACGTCTTGGAGACTCCAGTTAAGGAGTATAAGACAAGTCAGATCAACAATATTATACACTAGATACCATAATTACTTCAATTAGTTGAGGTGAGGCTTAATTTTGATGTGAAAGGAACTCTTGTACACTATAAAAAGCTTTATCATCTAAATATTTCTTCAATTGTTTTTTAAATATTTCTATATTTTCAAGACTCTTCAAAAACTGCGGTAGCTTGTTGTAGAATTTCCTACCAATATAACTAGGTTTTTGTTTAAATAAGCTACTATTGTGACTCACCAAGTGATAATCTCCTCGGCTTCTTTTATTATAATCATGTAGGCCTACATCAAGATTTTGGTTAATATCATTCGTTTTTACATATATGGTAGCATTACATTTATGGTAGCTAGTTACAAAAAAATAGTGTTTTGATATTGTATGAAGTGTTTTTCATAGATTCAGAGATTTCGAATAAATTTCAACATTAACTAATAGATTGTATTGCAACAAAATGTGCATTGAAAGTCGTATATCGGCCTGTAATGTGACGAATTTTGTCTCCCAAAAGTTATCAATCTATGCTGGGTTATCTGTCCAGACTGATTTGGTCTACACAATTAAAAATCCACGATTGGTTACTTGTAGAAGACATCGAAAATATTTTGACTTACGATAAATTATAAATTAAAATTATATAACTAATGAATTATGAATAATTTATAAATTACAATGAACTAAAATATTTAGACCCACTAATCTCTATATATAAAAATGAATGTCTGTCTGTATGTATGTATGTATGTGTGTTCCCTATAGACTCCAAAACTACTTGACAGATCGGCATGAAACTTTGGGAATATGTTGTGTGAATATTGGGGATGGTTTCTGACCATAAATTTCAACAGGGGAGTTAATAATTATTATTAATTAAACCATTTTATAGACCTAACCTACTGAACTTGCCAGCCAAACAGCTTAAAGGAACAGCTGATATAAGTCAAAAGTTTTTAATCATATGGCAGGCCCCTTAAGTGGCGTTATTTACGCTGTCTTTGAACAGCAAAAGACTTTGCACTTTGCATGTAGGCTACCGTGCAGTTGGAGCCTTGCAATATGTAGGAAACATACGACTGGGTATGATGAAATGTAATTATGCCAGGTTGATGACATCTGTTAACCAATGCAGCTAGAAATTTGAAATGCAGCCTCAGCGGGAGGTGGCGAATATCTATATAAATAAAATTAGAGTTTTGTCTGTACATTTATCAGAATTGTATATTTTTTGGTTATTTTTACGTTTTATACGTTAAATAAGCCGAAAATAGTCTTATCTCACTTTCTGTCTGTCTGTCTGTCTGTCTGTCTGTCTGTCTGTCTGTCTGTCTGTCTGTCTGTCTGTCACGGCCGCAAAGGCATTTTTCGCGGCCTTCTCCTCAAAAACGAGAGCATCAATCGGGATTTTAGTTATTGAAAAGTATTGAACAGTTTATTGACAATGTCTTTAGCTATAAGAAACTGAATTAACTTTTTTTTTAACAGAGTAATAAACGTTTAAAAACCAAGTGTTTTGCGATTTTGGATACATTTTACGCGGCCTTCTCCTGAAAAACGAGAGCATCGATCGGGATTTAAGTTATTTATCAGTATTGAAAACCTTTTTGACAATGTCTTTAGCTATAAAAAACTAAATTAACTTTTTTTTAACAGAATAATAATCGTTTAAAAACCAAGCATTGTGCGATTTTGGATACATTTCTTCCAAGTTTTATTACCACATGATAACAAATCACGTAATTATTATCATGATATATCAATCAGCTGTTCTCAAATATAATCTGAATGGTGGGCCCTCCGCGGCGTTATTTACGCTGTCTGCAGACTTGCGTAATCGGAGCATTGCAGTCTTTTAGAAAACATATGACTGGTGAATAAAAGCTCATGTTATGTTTCATCAACTATTTCTTTGTTGAAAAAAAAAACAAAATTTTCTAATTTCAATTTATCAAAACAAAAATTAACATTTTAGGAAGGTGCGGTTTGTGCCAGGCTCTTGGGAATTCGCCAGGTAGCACTATTATTACCACATAAGAAAAAATCACGTAATTTATCATGATATATCAATCAGCTGTTCTCAAAAAATATTCTCTCCAATACCTGTCACTGAATTGTTTACGTTCTAAGTTGTTTACTAAGGGCCCTTCACACGTTACAGTTTTTGTGTGGTACAGTAAATTTGCTGTATCAGTGTTATTTTGCAGTGCTTTCGTTTGCATGTACATTTCATATATGTTCACACAATACTGTTTCGACTGGATCCAGTAAAAAAGCTGTTCTAGCCGATTTCTACATTCGGTTTTGTCTTCCAAAACTGTATCACTAAAATCAGCTGTACCGCAAAATAACTATCCGTATCCGGTGGCACATGTATTGTACCGGTAATGGATATGTTCAAATAATATGCTTATTATGGTGGAAGCAGTCTTCAGATCGTCAGCACTGATCTTCTTCATTGATATTATTCAGCATTGATCTTCTTATTAGTGAATTCAGTGTCCAGAAATGGAAGATATTATTTGTGAAAATTTAATTTCTCTAATATATGAGAGAACCGCCTTGTGGGACAAGACTTAAGATTAATATAAAAATAAAGAGTGAAAAATGTGTGGAATATTAAAACCAGAATTTGCATACTTTGAACAAAATTCAAGAGAAACCTTCAGTAAGAAACTTATTTAAAAAAATCCTGGACTGGAATAAATAAAACTGAACTGGAAGCGCAATGGAAGAAGGAGGAGAGCACAGCAATAAGCAGCAAAGCCGGACTGTGTGAACATCGCAGTACAGTAAAAAAACCGTACCGCAAAAAAACTGTATCTTTCTATAAGCTGCTAACAACTTCATGATCGGTGCTATCAAAAAAGCCGAAACATATTTAGTCTTATTTCTAAACATAATCCGTACGAAGGACGGGCACAATAGCTAGTTAAAATAAAAAACCTAGCTTCTACCCTTATAGTCATAGGAGGTTTAAATTTGAAATGTTTCTTCATTCAGAGGTGGTGATTAAGAAAACAACGAAGCCTCTATGATCATCTGGAAGAGCCCTAGGACTAGCTTCTTTCCTAATTTTAAATGTAACCTCAGCAGGAGGTGGCGAATTTTTATGAGAATGCAGCAACGCGCGTTGGGCCAGCTAGTAAATTATAAATGATAATAATTATTACTAATATGATAATCTTCTCGGTCTCATGTATTGTCATCACAAAAACTGAAACTATCCCGTTCCCTAAGACTTTAAAATGGAATTATGGAGATAATGGTAAATGATAAGCCAATCTCTATAAAATTGCAATTTCATAAAATAAAACATAGAAGTAAAGCGGCGGGCCGCTTAGCGCAGTTGGTTGGGACGTCGCTACTTCAGCTTGCTGTCGTTTAAGCGGCCGTGGGTTCGAATCCCGCTCCATCGTCAGGCATTTATTTGTAATCATTCACCTCATTACCCACGCACAAATCTCGGACTCATGTGGGCATCATCAGCAATAAAAAAAATAAAATAAAAAGTACAGTACTCATAAGTGCTTTGAAAACTTGGATATTTATTAGTATTTTTCAAAGGAACAGCAGCTACAAAGTCGATTGTATAGTATTAATATCATCATTTATTTGATCCAATGAAGACATTGGAAGTGAATTTTTTTATAATTACATGACAGTGAAATTGCTGGTGGATACATATATGAATCAATAGTAAACATACACATAAACTTGAAAAATTGGTATTGTACTATTCTAATAACTTATATTATTTTGTTTAATCATAATAGGATCATCAGATATTACTATAAAAAAAATGCCAAATTTATTTAACTCTGTAAAAAAACAGAAGTCACCACTGCTATATTGGAGAATTTAAAGGAAATTAGGTAGTAAAGTTTAACCAAAAAATATTCAGTATTATTTTAATTATCATATTAGTTTTCGATTTTAAAACCATTTCAGATTGAAGCACTTTTATATCTAGAGCATGAATCATATAACAAAGCAATATCAATAAAATATTTTATCTTTTTTTTTATCTAGGTAGCAGTGGTACTGTGCATACGTTGTCTGAACAGGCTCTGCGAATTTTGAAGCATAGAATTTTAATTCGAACGGATAAGTAGTATTTTTGTTTATTATTATTAGTATTTATAATATCTTAATAATTTACATCATTAACTTGTCTAATATAAGTTAAAGTATTTAAATAAAAAGTCAAATTCTATTTTCGAGGTTAGGTGTACCGATATTGATCAATTTTCTTGTAATTAAATAGTCTCAAGTTGACAATTGTAATAAATTAAGTAATATTTCATTAAACATTTAACTAAAATCAATTGAAAACAATTTTTAGCTAGGAAAATGAGTCCAAACAAGGCATCTAAATCTAATTGTTCAACTAAAACTCAAGTAGCTACGCGATCTCAGCAATTATTAACGAAAAAATCTCCAACAGCTCTTAAAGCTACTGTAGATGTAGAAGAAAAGGTTGCTAAACTATTGAGTGATCACACCAAATTGAAAACAAAATTAGAAACATCACTAAAAAATTCTGAGGAAGAACGAATAGGGTTAGTGGATCACATAAAATCTCTGGAAGTTATTGTAAAATTGCAGCAGGAAGACCATAAAACTGAAATACTAAATCTCACGAGTCAATGTAGGTCTATGTCAGAGGAAATCGAAATATTAAAATCAAAAATAAACTCGGCTAATGTAAGATCTGAACCTCTGATCAATACAAAAAAAGTAGAACCTAAATCAAATGGGGAAAAAATAAATAGAAATGGTCAAACAAAAACGTATAGTCAGGTTTTGCAAACAGCAACCAAAACTAAAGTAAGGGCAAATAACGATAGGAAAGGTAGAGTACTGCTCTTGACATCCAGTCATGGACGAGACTGTAGTGACCTACTAAATAAAAGATTAAAAAATAAGTATGAAGTTCAGAGCTTTTTCAAACCAAGTGCCCCTATAAACGCTATCGTAGAGTCAGCACAGGAACAAACTAAAGATTTTGGAAAAAACGATTTTCTAATAGTACTGGGTGGCTCAAACAATATAAATGAACCTAATCTAAAACATCTTCCTGAAATAAATGAAAAAATTAAAGAGATTGTGCCACTCAGCCAAAAAACTAATGTAATAATAAGTACAATTCCGTATAGGTTTGATAGGCCAGAGCTAAATGAAGCCATTAAGTCAACAAATAAATCAATTCATAATACAATCAACAGCCTAAAAAATAAGAATTCTAAGCAGTTGGGGATTTGTTTTCTAAATGAAAGGCTGAAAAAACAAAACTTCACTAATCATGGTCTACATCTAAATCAATCTGGCAAAGTAATATTTTGTAATAGGCTGGCAGAGCTGATTGAAAGTCGTTTGCAATCTACTGTCAATAATTCTCCTAAACAATCATCTAACGAACCTTTTTTAGTAAAGTGGCTCAAAACCGGGAAGGGAAACTAGTTTCAGATGATAAATTCATATCTTCAATTGTATTAAAAGACGTTAATCGATCAAAAAATCAGGATAGCATTAGTGGAAGGAACTCTTGTAGCAATCTGATAGGCTCTCAAGATTCTAAGAGATTAAGTAAATCTACTTCAATATGCAAAAGCAACGATAAAGTAATAAGGGATGATAGGGAAGTACCGGTACTCACTGTGTTCCATCAGAATATTCAATACATTCGTAACAAAATAGATAGAATCGAAGTATTTTTTAAAGAAGAGGCTCCTGATATAGCTATTTTCACAGAGCATGGTTTAAAAGAAGATGAATTGTCACAACTTAATATTCCAAACTATTCATTGAAAACGTCGTATTGCAGGACATCTCATCGAAGTGGGGGAGTAGCTATCTTCACTAAAAATGCTAAGAATATGCAAATATTTAATTTAGAATATGCAGAGAAATTTGCTGTGGAAATGGATTTAGAAGTTACTGGTTTGAGAGTAAAAATCGACAATAATTTCGAAGTAGCGGTGTTAGGTATTTACAGGTCACCAAATGGGGAATGGAACAATTTTTGTGAACTATTCAATAGGCTTTTAGAGATTACTACTACTCGTTTTACAAACGTTATTGTAGCGGGAGATTTCAATACAGACTTTGCAACACAGAATAAAATGACAGAAGATTTAAAGGATATTATTTGCATGAATAACTTGGAAATAAAAGTTCATGAATATACCAGAGTCACAAGAACATCACAAACAATAATTGATAACATCCTTACTAATATAGATTACTCTAAAACAAGATTAGGCGGCTCGGAACTATCTGATCATGACTATCAAATCTTAGAGGTGGGGTTGCAAGGTCATAAATCAATTAAAAAGAGTAGAGTAATGAAAGAAATTCAACAATGTGAACAGGGGAATATCGATTGTTTGAAGCAGAATCTGCTACAAGAAAACTGGAGTAGGGTTTACAATAGCAATAGTTTAAATGACAAATATGATAGTTTCATTAATATTTTAAGGTTTCATATTACTATGAGTTGACCAGTTAAAAAAGTCCCTGTAAAGAACAAATTAGACAAGATTGAAGAGTGGATAACTGATGATATCCTTGCAGAAAGAAATAGGGTTAAAGATGCATATGATGAATTCAAACTATCTAGAAATATGTTAAGTGAAGATAATTACAAAGCTCTAAAGAAAAACTATATGAAAAAAGTGAAAAGAGCGAAATGTAAGAAAACAGCTGAAATTTTGAATAATAGTGTGTACTTTAACACAGCAGTGTGGGATGTAATAAACAAAAATAGGCAAGTAGCTCATGTAGATGCTTATACTAGTGTCCCCAGAATAATTAACGAAAATAAAAAATATATTGATGATAGTGTAGACATTTGTAATTTCTTTAACAGATATTATCAACTGGTTGCTAAGGATCTTCAAAAATCTCTTAATACAGGTATTAGTGATGCAAACATGAGGAATACTGAGGGGATTCAGAACGAATTAAAATTCCACCCAGTATGCCAAGACGAGTTGTCAAATATCATTGATAGTTTAAATAATAAAAAAACTGTAGGAATGGATGGGGTATCCAGTAAAATTCTGAAAGAATGTAAAGATCAATTGTTAGACCCTTTGATTCATCTGATCAATCATTCATTAGAACAAGGTGTTTTTCCAGATAATTTAAAAGAGGGGAAGATCTTGCCAATCTTCAAAAGTGGCGATAGAGAAAAGGTAGAAAACTATAGGCCCATTAGTATTTTAAATGTAATAAGTAAAATTTTTGAAAGAGTAGTTCTAAATAGGTTACTTCTGCACCTTCAAGAAGCTAACTTTATCTGTGATGAACAGCATGGCTTCCAGAAAGGGAGATCAACAAAAACAGCCATAGTTTCTCTAGTTGAAAAACTAATAGATATATTAGATTCAGGTGATAAAGCTACTGCAATCTTCTTAGATCTGTCAAAGGCATTTGATTGTGTTAATCATAGAACTTTATTGGAAATACTGCAAAATGTAGGTGTAAATGGGGTTGAACTGAAATGGTTTGAATCATATCTTATTGGGAGAAAACAATGTGTAGAACTAACTACAGTAGTTGGTAATAGTATAGTAAAGAATAAATCTAATAAATTAGAGGTGCAAGCTGGAGTGCCTCAGGGGTCAATACTAGGTCCATTGCTTTTTTTGTTATATGTCAACCGTTTACCTAAAGAATTAATTAGTGGTAGAGCCCTCTTATTTGCTGATGATACATCACTCATTTTCAGCAATTCCATTCTAGATAAATTAGAAATAAGTGCCCATATAGGTGTGCAGTCCATTGTCCAATTTTTAAACCAGTTGAAATTAACTATAAATAGTAAAAAATGCCAATACCTTCAATTCAAAAACAAACATAATTTAAATGAAGATAGGGCTATAAACGTGTTTGTAAACGATAATCAATTAGACCAGGAAGAAGAAATTGCATTTCTAGGAGTTACGTTGGATAGACGATTGACCTGGACTCCATACATTGAGAAAATATGTAGTAAAATTTCATCTGGGGTATTTGTCCTGCGACAGCTCGCTAGATTGAATGACAAAAAGTTACTTTTTACAGCTTACCATGGGCTCTTACTGTCACATATTAGGTATGCTATCTTAGTATGGGGTAATTCATCAAAACAAAATCTTGATAGGGTGTTTAAGATCCAAAAGAAAGCGGTTAGGTGTATAGAAAGAGTAAATAGATTAGATTCATGTAGGCCGTTGTTCAAGAGACTTGGTCTCCTAACTGTACCCTGCTTATATGTGTATGAAGCTACTCTATATGTAAAAACGAATGATATTAACCAAAATCTTGATGTACATGATTATAATACAAGAAGCCGAGGAGATTATCACTTGGTGAGTCACAATAGTAGCCTATTCAAACAAAAACCTAGTTATATTGGTAGGAAATTCTACAACAAGCTACCGCAGTTTTTGAAGAGTCTTGAAAATATAGAAATATTTAAAAATCAATTGAAGAAATATTTAGTTGATAAAGCTTTTTATAGTGTACAAGAGTTCCTTTCACATGAAAATTAAGCCTCACCTCAACTAATTGAAGTAATTATGGTATCTAGTGTATAATATTGTTGATCTGACTTGTCTTATACTCCTTAACTGGAGTCTCCAAGACGTAATCTACAAAAAAAAAAAAAAAAAAAAAAAAAAAAAATCCTTAGACATTTCTATTAAAACACTTCTATTTCACAAGTTAGTTTGAAGTAACTGACAATTTAACAAACTGACAAATATACAAAAACAGAATTTATTAATTTCGAATTCCTTCAAGTTTATACTGAAGACTTCCGCAATGGCGGATATTTCTTTTTTTTGTGTCCTTCAGCGAGGACTTTTCAACTCCCAAACTTCACAGGAATCATCTCGGGACTAAAATTTACATTGTGCCTGAAAATTTCAAAAAAATCGGGTTAGCGGTTTCGGAGTTTATTGGGGACGTGGGAACATACATACATACGCATATACACACTTTGTCTTTTATATTATAGGCCTGCAGATTATAGAATTTCATCTCCTATCAAGAAAATTTCTATAGAAAAATCCTTCAAAATAATTTATGACATTCAAAACAAATAGAATGACTTTTGTGTCAATGATTTAATGCACTATATTTCACTTCTTGCAGCTACAGAATCATCTCCCAGGTGATTGTTATACAGTTTAGATACTAATAGCATGAACTGAAATCTCATGCACTCAAATTCAAGCAGAATAAGTTTAGATTCAATTATCATGAATTTAGATTAGAACCAGAATAATTTGAGTTAGAATCAATCCTCATGAATTCAGATTCATTCAGCATAAATTCAGATTCAAATTCACAATGAGAGAACCTCATTTGATAGGATAAGTCGGAGCCCAAGGCACTATATCTCAGGAATAGATTCAAACTCATTCATATTCCATCAGTAGCCGAGAGTTTGCAAGATAAAACCATTACATACAAACATTTATGAGACTGAAAAATGACATAATGTTTTTCTAATAAGGCATGTGTACATGAAGTAGAGGCTCGATCAAGCAGCTACTGGAAGCAAGCCACGCCCCAGCTATATAGCATGTGCCATTAGAAATGCGGCTCGCTCAAACATTTTATTGTTATTGCGTTCACTAATAATACAAGTTCTGGCCTCACTTGTAATTATCTGCGGTGTCCATCAGAATTGGAAATTATTTCTGTTGGGAGCTCATTCTTTCGCTAAGGGAGCCACGCTAAACTCTTATATATATTTATTTATACACCGGTAGCTTATATATTGCTAAACCATATTTATATAGCTATATAAAAGGCACGCAATAGCAATCCATGATGCAAGCGGTTCATGGTCATTGTCCATTATAAAACTATAGTGCGGCATATCAACTGGTTTATCGACCCCAACTTAACCTTTCAGTCTTTGTCTTTAGAACGTGGAAAGTTTATCAACCTCTTATAAAGGTTTCAAATACGAATAATGTTGGATAAGATTGTATTCTGTGCATCAAGTGTCAAAATAATATGTACGATATAGGCCTTGAGGCTTTTTTAGGAGATATGGAACTCTCTAATAACAAATATATTACCTACTCACAATTGTTAAAAATTGGGAGCTCATTCAGTGGAAAATTATATTATTCACTAGATAAAAACAGTTATAAAATGGTAGATGATGTGATTCTAGGATGGTGGTGGTAATAGGAGTAAAATGGATATGAAGTATAAATTGAAGGATTTATATAATTATATTCATCTATGATGTTTTCCATGACGAAATACTTGATGAACAATCTAATATCAAAACTGACACTGTATTTCAATTTAATATATTGTATTTACTCACTTATATTGGAGATGCTAGAGGGATGCATTTCCTCTAGCATCTCCAATATAAAGACAATATATTAAATTGAAATACTGTGTCAGTTTTGATATTGGACTGTATTTCTATTTAAATTATGATTTTCACTCACTTATCCTGTAGATATGAATAATAATTTCACTTCTAAAGATGATGAAGCTTCATTTAAAAGTGAAATGCATCTCTCCAGTATCTCTAGTATAAGTGAGTAAAATAATAATTTAAATAGAATTACTGTGTCAGTTTTGATAATAGATTATATCATTCAACTCGAAACAGTTGGAATACTAAAATGTTAATAAGAGTATACTCATGCATCTTTCAAACTCATCCTCTTCTCTAGAAATCTGTATATATATCATTTTTCACAAGCCAATAATCCAAATATAAAATCGCTTCAATACAGAAGCAACAGTTTCTAACAGGGCTTCTCTAGTCTACTATTAATTCAAAGTAAATTTTTACCTCACAATTTTTCTCCATTTTTTCTGTTTTGAAACCACTTATTATGTAAAAAACATATAACATTATGTATAATTACTCCTTTTTGTGATTTCTGTTTTAAAGAATGAATTGTGTAAATATAAATAGATGGAACAAATGAATATTAAGGAGAGAACATATCTTTGCTTGTTGTAGAGTAGAATATACTAATTGAACATGGTAGAAGAACTGAAGTGATCTATTGATTCAGCATACTGCTATATTCATTTATCTATTCACAATTGTCACATTACATCAAATTAATATTCTGAGTTTCACTCAAATGATTGGTGACATGTCAATTCTTAAACTACTTATACTCTAACTGAAATACATTGTATAGATATAAATCACAGACAGCCTGGGAAGTGATAGCCGTGAGCGATAGCAGGTATAACTGTTCAATCAGATTAGATATGAAACGCTCTCCTGGGCCCTCTCTGGGAGGGTGACCGATAGGATTGGACAGCAAAAAAGACTCTGTTGTAAACCACTTCACAGTGGTTCGGAACCCACCTAAAACTGTAGATCCAACTCATCAATCACCATCATCCAAATCATTACTCATGTACAGGTCTCAGACCTAAAGGGCGTCATCCTTAGAAAAAAAATGACAGAAGAATAATACGAATATTTTTATTATCACAGCAGTGCTGATCACTGGCCTTGCACAGATCTCAGGCATGGTAAAGCTTAATTTCTGTAATAATTCAAATCACATTACTACATGCTCAGGTACATGACGAGTATGGCTTTTACAGCTCATTATACACATCAGTTAATCGGTGAAAAAACAGCTAATATAGTTACGAAATAATCACCACTTCTGGTAACTGGTAAAATGAAGTGCGATAAATGCAATGTGGTTAGCTTCCAACATAAATGGCAGAAAAAGTGATTAGTTTAATGCTGTCCGAAAGCAATTTATTAATTAGGCTACATTACATAGGTAGCCTCAATTAAAACCGTTGCAATCGTGATCGTCTAATTTGGAATTTAGAGCAAGCCCTTTCTTATACAGCTTACTTGAACGCAGCTCACTTGTAGAATTCTAAGATGGTGATTATCATCAAGTATTGGATGCTCCACTGTGCAAGCACCCATATTCTTGAGCTTAATGTCTACTCCTGTTCACAGAACTACTATGATAGTGGCTGCAGTACCATGGTTAGAGATATTGTAGAATTTGATAATAATATGAAAAAGAACACAAAGATTTTGTCAACCCTACGTTATTCATAGGATCATTTCAATGAATTATTCTCTTTAAATGTAGCATTATTATCATAGCATATACAAAACTACGGTAGATAGAAGAAGATACTTCTTCTACTTACCGTGTACAAAACTATGGTCCAAACATTTATATGTTTATATTATAATATGTTTATGTATGTTTTAATATGTTTATATTATGGCATCAATTCAAGATTGGTTTTTTTTTTCGGAGGATGTAGCACCCAAATGCAATTCAGAATAATCTAAGATAAATTTTGATCATATATTATTTAACAACCTGAGTTTTCCAAAAATATTTTTATTCAACATCATGTTCTTTATCGTTATTGCTCTATTATAATCTATTGTTTTATTATAATAATCTATTGATTATTGATACATTCATTGTGTCTTGTTCAATTATTTAAAAAAGAAGATTCTTTTCAAGGTTTGAATTTTTTTTTTATTGCGGATGATGCCCACATGAGACTTGTGCGTGGGTAATGAGGTGACAAAATAAAAAACAAGTTAATTTTCAACAGACAGTGTCCAAAACTCTTTGGGGAAGTGACAGCCGAGTGCCATAGCAGGCATCTGTTCAATCAGAGATAAGCTACGAAACTACTGGGCGCTCTTTGAAAGGGTGACCGATTGGATTGACCAGCAAAAACGACTCTATTCTCTGCTGTAAAATCACTTTCCGAGGGTTCGGAACCCACTTTAAACTGTAGATCCAACTTATCAATACCATAATCCAATTCGTAACCCACGCACAGGTTTCAGACCCATGTGGGCTTCATCCTCCAAAAAAAGAAAAAACTACTCTCCTCACGAATTTTAACTAAGCTTGTCCAAAACATTGAGGTTGATTTACGCTGAAAATTTATACCCATTAATAAATTATTGTAGCTGAGGATTTTTGATACACAGTACCTTGTTCATTCCACTCTCATGGTCCAGTAAAAAAGAAGTAACAAGATTATCACATTAGATATATCACATGATTAATAAATAAATAGATAAATAAGGAAGAAGAAAACAAACAACAAAAAGCTGATTAGATCACTATCGTATGTCACTGTTTTAGAATAGAAGAAAATTTGTTGTTTTCCTTATAAATTTCTTGTGTAATTGGAGTGAAATCTCTTAAAAATGTACAAAGATAATAAGAGATACACATCACCCAAGCGCAAAGGTATTGCTGAAATTTGTACCGAAGACGCAGGCGAAAGAAGACGCGAATCTCTTATGAAAGTTTTAAATTTGACTAGAAGTCTCAATCTCAAGTAAGATAATTTGGTTACATCTTATAAAATTTTAATTGGATAATAAATTCGTTCCATTTTGTCAATTCCGCTCAATTGCCGTTCAGCCTGGCAAATATTTTGTGTAATTATTCATATCATTACCCACACTAAGCCTCAGAATCAACATCAACACTAATTTTAATTAATTACAGATGTAATCTATAAGAGAAAATTGAAAACTTGCGCACTTGAAAATCAAGATTAGCCTACTTAAAATACAAGTTGTAAAATCACTCAGGATACGTTAATCATTGAAGAATTAGAGAAAAAAGAGGATTAAAAAGCTATATAAAGCTATAAAGCTATATGTTCAACCCAACTCTCAAGCTTTACTCCAGTTCATATTTATTGCTCAGAATCAACCTCTACTAATAGAAAAATTGAAATATTAAGTTGGCTTACAGCTAGGAGTCCTAGGAGGCCAAAGATAAAAGTGGTAAAGAACGAAAGATCCATTGTTACCAAAATCACAACATTGACAAAACATAATAAATTTCACAAGCACTGAAGACAGAATGAGTAGGCTCATATTTATGAATAGTTCAGTAGTAGTAGTATTCAGTAGTGAGTAATATATTGTGACCAGGCTACAGTATACAGGCTTTGTATAAGTAACTGTATGTAATAAGGATACGTCATTAATTCTACAGCATATTAATTTTAATATTTTATGACTTTTCATTCATTGCAATATTTCTATCACTTTTTATAAATATTCCAATAATGTTTACATCACATTTTATATGATGAAGTGTGTGTTATTCATGTTATTTTTTAGCTATGGTTGATATCATAATTGGAATAATATTTCAAATAGATTTCAGTGTCAGTTTTTATATCAGATTGTTTTTTCAATATCTCTCTATAACTTGCCATACTGTACGGTATCATTCCATCTAAAATATTTTCCTGTGTGCTGTGTATCTTACTCAATTTTTTTAAATTTTAATTACTGATGATGCCCACGTGAGTCCGAGACTTGTGCGTGGGTAATGAGGTGAATGATTACACATAGATGCCAGACGGAGGAGCGGGATTCGAACCAACGACCGCTTAAACGACAGCAAGCTGAAGTTGCGACACCCCTACCAACTGCGCTAAGCGGCCCGCCTATTAAGTCACTTCTATGCCTAGTATTTTTGTTGATCCAAAAGGCGAACTACGAGTTAAATAGTAGATATTTTTACTTGGACGACATGCAGAACTATCAAAAATAAAATAAGAAATTGGAATTTTTCTTCTTACTTGTGGCAGAACATGTTTTCGGGCAAGATGCCCATTCAAGCACTGATGATGGGCATCCTACCCGAAAACATATTCTACCTCAAGTAAAATAGGAAAGTTCAAATTTATTATTTTTTATAAATAGTTCTGCATGCCATGAAAATATCTACTTCTATGACAAGATTCAAAAATATTTTAGGATTTTTGTTTTCTAGGCAGCCCAACAGCGTCAGTCGAAAACAGTTTGTTTATCCGTTGGACAATAATGCTCCATCGAATGGGCAGAAATCAAAAGGAGGCAACCAGAATAAACAGCAACAGCTTCTAAGAGCACGACGCATTGTGAATCCAGCACTGAGCAGTCGCGGTCCGGCTCTCTGTCCTTCCACCGCTTACATCACCATGATGAAGCTCTGCGACAGGCTGGAAAGCGACATCAGAAATGAGCTAGTCGCAAAAGGTAGTCAAGAATAATCACAAAACATACACAGGAAACAACAAAAGCACACAATTTGGAAAGAAACAATAAAGAGACAAAGAAAAAAATTTTACCCAGTAAATTTATTCGTGAATGTTTGAAACATAACAGAAGTACACAATGTGAAGAGCAGCCAGGAAAAAATGGACCTACTAAACTCATTTCGCGAGACAAAGCATGAAGCCTGAGTATAAAAGTGAAACACTCCTGAATATACAATAGTTACGTATGGAAAGGATAAATATAATAATACCCTGTGTGAATAGCAATGAAATGGGACCTAGTAGAATTAATAGCAAAAGGAAGTATTAAATTGAAGAATAAGAAAGAAACACTCATGAATTCGCAATAGACACGCCTGGGAAGAATAAATACATACAGAAAATTACAATAATACACAGAGTATTAAATTGAAGAATAAGAAAGAAACACTCATGAATTCGCAATAGACACGCCTGGGAAGAATAAATACATACAGAAAAATTACAATAATACACAGAGAAAAAAGTATAAAATCAAGTATGAAATTGAAACATTTTTGAAGAGCTAATAAATACACATCTGAAAAGAATTTAAACCATTACTTAGTGAGGAGAATAATGAAGTTAAGTACGGTATATAATTGAGATACTCATGGAGATGCATGTCAAAAAAAGAAAAAATATTCAATAAATGTTTCTGAAAAGAATGAATCCACACAGAAAAATAACAAAACTACACAATTTGCAGAGAAAATATTTTTTCAATAGTCTAGACAGAAAATCATAGCATTCCTATCAGCAGGATTTCAATCTTTACCTTGCAAATAATTCACAATCGTTTAATTTATTTATAATATAATATTATTTTCTGGGTAATATTCTTGTTAAATAATCCCTAAACAACCAGTTTAAGATGGTATGGAACTATTCCCTGAATAATATTTTAGGAGAATATCATTCAACTGTGCATGAAAACCCCAGGCAATATAAGAAAAAAAAGTGTTACAAAATTGCAAAAATTTCAGTGTTCCAAAAATTGTGTTACAAAATTGTAAAAATTGCAGTGGAATATTCTGTGTTCCAAGTCCAAAATTAACAGAAAAATTGATAAATTACAAAAAAATCGTAGCCTTCATAATTTTCTGTGTTTCCCAAAAATGTTGCGATCCTTGCAAGTGCCACAGAGAAACACACCAGCTTCGCACCACAAAGAATACCATCAAAATTGCAAGTAAAAATGTCACGCAAGGAGTTCAAGAACAGAGATCTGGGCCTCGCATGAGACCGCACACAGGGACTTCATTGTGTTTGTCTTCAACAATCATACATAACATCATTTTGTTTATAACCTTTAATCAAATTATCAATTAATTTATGCACAGTGATCTACTCTACTATAATATAAAGATTGGGAGAATGTTTTGGTTTGCAGACTTTATTTTGTATTCCACAAAAAACATAGTATTTAACAACATGTTGAGGAACATTCAATAACATGTTAACATTGATTACATAGTTGTAGTGAAAGTGAAATTTCTTTTCAAATTTTTGCAATTGAACATTGTGAAACACAATAATAGGAAAGTAATAGAAATTTATATCTGTAATGAGACATTCATTTATAGTTTTTACTCATACTTGTGCTAAATTCAATGGAAGCAACATGCCTCATAGCTTGACAAGTTCCAAAAAAATTCAGTAATGAATTCCTCATTTCAATTGCGAAAATCAATAACTGGGTTTCAAAATTTCGTAAACTGTTTTATAGATATTTACTCTGTAGCTTAATTGTTACTGACCTTCAGCATTAATTTATCATCAGATTTTTGAATAATCTTTCTTGAAATATTTTAGGCTACTATTGCCTACAACCTGCATGAAGACAATGAAATTTAAATTTATACCTTAAATAATCTTTCATCATTTCCATTTCTGTATCGTTATTAAGTCCAATGTTATATACTGTACACATTTTTTCCGCCATGAACTCAATCTGTATTCAATTGTAATCATACTCTGTATGGAAGCAGTAAATAAATAAATACAAATATTTATTACTTGGCTTGGCTTATATGAATTGGAACTTTCAATTTCAAAACTGACTGTATTTCTATTTAAATTATTATTTTCACTCACTTATTATTATTATTTTAAATAAATTATTATTTTCACTGGATATACTCTGGAGGTATGCATTTCACTTCTAGAGAGAAGCTTCATTCCTTCTCAGAAGATTAAGGTCGTACGGATGAAGCTTCACTGTAGAAGCGAAACGCATTCCTCCAGTATCTCCAGTATAAGTGAGTGAAAATCATAGTTTAAATAAAAATACAGGGTCAGTTTTGATACGAGATTACTATCATTTCATTTTAATATTATACTAACATTGATTAACCTAATATATTTTATTACTGATTTTTCTCATTTAATGACATTTTGAATATAATATAAAGTAAATATCATACAAAAAAAAAACTTTCATAATTATTGTTATGAAGTGATTTTTTGTCAATTGACACACTGCTGGCTCTCAGTTGATGCATTATTTCCTTGCATTGTCTTATAATGTGATTTCTAATTGATTAATATGAAGAATCTTCTATTTCATAAATAATGTTTATCCACGACCATGTCATAATGTATACATTAATAATAAGCGTATGGCTTTTAATGGTGGGGAGACCCTTACGGGTAGTTCCAACTCGCCGTTTGTGCCATGTTACAGGGAACATGGTGAACCTACTATTTTAGGTGGGTTCCGAACCACCGGGTAAGTGATAATAAAGCTTGTAACATCAAGTCATTGAAGCACGGTCACCTATCCCATACATTACAGTTTCACAATTGATGCCAAAACAGCTGTCTTTTCGAAATGATTTTTGAAACCCGTTGCATAATGAGCTCATTATAGTACAGCGTTCTACATTATAACACGGGTTCTGGGACCAATCAGAAGCATTTTTGATGGAATCAATATCGTAATTCAATATTGTGAAACTATCAGCTGATTTGATCAAACTGCTACACCAGCTGCTTTAACCTAACAATCTACTATAACTTCTCATATTTGAGATGAGAGGTTAGGTATCTCTGACAGTCACAGGTAAAATGAAATTGTTTTAATTAAATGTATACTAGTGGTCGTAGATAAAATAGTGTATGCAACGATTTTATTTGGCCATTAAAGCACTCGTGAGATATTTATAACACTCGCATTCGCTCGTGTTATAACTTACATCTAACTCGTGCCTTAATAAGGGTCAAAATAAAATCGTTGCATGAACTACTATTATCGTCAACCTACAAATATATTAAAATTTTATTGTTCACCTAAAGGGAATTAAATAAAATTTGTGCTTCTCTCTCAAAATCCGTAGATTATTATATTCTATAACTTTATCATGCATTCAAAGAAAAATAAATCTTTACAATCGAATAAATATGAAAACTGATAAGGCTGATGAAGCTTCTCTTTAGAAGTGAAATGAATCCTTCCAGTATCTCCTGTATAAGTGAGTTATAATCATAATTTAAATAGAAATATGGTTTCAGTTTTGTTATAAGATTAAAAAATAAATTTCATTTCATTGAAGCTTCTCCCTCAAATCCATCTATCTGCCTTATAATATAAATATTAATGAAGAGTGGTAAATTTGATAAATAATTTGGAGAGAATTTTGCGTAAAATAGTCTCTGGCCCATACTAGTAGAAAGAGTATTTCTTGGTGTTCTAAAGTCATTGCAATTATTTAGAGACGATTCTGGAGAACAACGATTTTTGGTTCTTACTACATGGGTATGTCTCTTTTCATCAGAAATTATTGTACTTTCAAAATAAAAAAGTCTTAAAATAAGCACATACTTGTGGAAAGTGTATTTTTTGTGTTCTGAAGAAATTGAAATCATTCACAGAGGATTCTGGAAGCGAGAGATCTTTAGTTTCTTCTATGGGTATGTTTAATTTCAACAACAATGCAATAATGATATCAAAATAATAAAAAATGTCATAAATATGCTTATACTTGTGGAAAGTGTATTTTTTGGTGTTCTAAAGTAATTGAGTAGTTGGTCTAATAGAGTTGTAGTGTAATATAGAGTAACTGGTGTTCTAGTGTAATTCCAGACGATTCTGGATACCAAAGAGTTTTAGTTTTTACGATAGGTATGTTTCTTTTTGTCAGCAATTGACCTTTGTTAATGTGTGCATTCGTTGTCAGGCCTGCCAAGAGGGGGGGGGGGGCAGCGGGGGCATTGCCCAGGGGCCCGGGCCTACAAGGCTACAAGGGGCCCGGGCCGGGCCTGGTCTAAAATGTAGTATGTAGTTATAACGTTATAATATAATAGAGAATATTGCTGAACGTACTTTTTCAATAATTTCACAATCCATGTTGTATTTTAAATAAAATATTTATAACGTCTTCTTAAGATTTATTGATGATAATTGTTACAAAAGTTTTAAGGCTTATTGCGTCGGCGCCGTTGCGTTTGGGGGGGGGGGGGGAGTAATGAGGGCCCGCGGCAACGATTGCCCAGGGGCCTGAGATTTCTCTCTGCGGGCCTGTTCATTGTGCTGAATTTCAAGAAAAATTGTTCTCAATAATCAGTCACTATGAATAAATAAATAACTATTTACATAATATTCTAAATCTCCCCTCTACCATTGAACAGTAGAATTTTCACTGTCAAATCATTCTTCATGGCACTCCTATGGCTAAGGCATTCTATATAAGTTTGCTAACTAAATAATACCCCAATATGTTACCCCGGTGGTTCGGAACCCACCTTAAACTGTAGGTCCAACTCATCAATCACCATCATCCACCTCATTACTCACGCACAGGTCTCAGACCTATGTGGGCTTCATCCTCAAAAAAAAAAAAATATGCCATTATCCTTAATTATAGGCCAGAACCAATATTCTATCAATTTGCAAGGTGCCACAATGGTTCATTCACCTTTCCGAATCCCACGCTACATAACATATTATATATGTATATTTACTATGTATTATATAATGTACATACAATAAAGCAATATCAGTTTAGTTGGAGCCGATAAAGTATACATAATATATAGTAGTATATTGTACATACAATAAAGCAATTTTATTCTAGTGGTACCAGATATATACAGATATAGTGTCCTTACAATAAAGCAGTATAGTTCCAGTTGTAGCCGATATATACACATATATAGTGTCGGCACAATAAAGCAATATAATTCCAGTTATAGCCGGTATATATAGATATATTAAAAAGGTTTATTAGCCCGACCAATGGGAGACGGGCGTGATAAATCGATCTACATAAAGCTTTATAAGTGCGATTATAACGCATAAGGAACACGCTATAATAGCGTAGTTTGTGACGCAATTCACAAAAAGAGCAGATTACTATCGAACTGGACCAAGAGGTGAGATACGGTCAACCATACCTTGTGGTACACACCATAACCACCGCGATAAATACCAACGTTATTATTGCTGGTCATCTTATATGTAGGACTGTTAATGGATTGAAAGGATGTGAGAGGTTTTATGCACTGGAATAAATACTCTTTCTTGAAATAAGTGTACTGGTGCATGTAATCGGTACATATGCGTTACTATACAACGTTGATCTACTTATTTATTAATTTTTTTTTAGTCTAGAAGCCAGTCTCTAACGGGTCATTAATTCCAGACAGAACGCATATACATTTATATTCAATTAGCCTATACGCTTGAAACAGGAATTTATTGATGGGGCAGGGTGTTACAAAATTTTCAACACGTTTTCAGGTCTTTCTCCTTTTGAGAAAATGAAAATTCTCATACCAAAATTGTCACTGTATATTATTTTAATTATGATTTTCACTCAATTATATTGGAGGGATGCATTTTGCTTCTGAGGAGAAGCTTCATCAGCCTGCCCTACTAAAATATCTTACGCTTCATCCCTTCATCGAAACTTCTTTTCGGAGGCGAAATGAATTCCTCTAATATAAGTGGAAGTCACAATTTAAAAAGAAATACAGGGTCAGTTAGATATCAGATTGTTCATCAAGTAATAGCCTACGTCATGGAAAAAATCACAAATGAGAAATTTCATGAAAATATCTACAAAAACAACAGGCTTATAAAATAGCAGGCTTACAAAAGAAGTTTAAAGGAGAACCTACTCGTATTTTTCATTTTGTAGTCACACTAGGGAATTGGTAGCCGTGAGCCGTAGCGGGTATCTGTTCAAACAGATTAGATAGCAACGCACTCCTGGTCCCTCTCTGTAAGGGTGACTGATTGGATTGGTCTGCAAAAAAGACTCTGTTTTCTGCAGTAAAATCACTTTCCGGTGGTTCGAAACCCACCTAAAATTGAATCCAATAACATATGGCTCAAGCGGCGGGGTGGAGCTACCCATAAGAGTTTCCCCACCAATAAAAGCCATACGCATTTATTTATTACTTTTTTGTAACACACAAATTAATATGAAGTCAACTAGTGAGAAATCAGATAGAGGTTTGAAGACATGTAAAGTTTTTATGCCCAGTATCTGAATTTTTTTTAATTATTTTTTTTATGAAATGGACATTTTTAAGAAAATATATCTGCAGAATACTGTAACAGGCTAACAAAAAAGTCTCCAAAGATCAATTTTTTTCGAAGATGTTACAATCTATCAAATCACTAAATGCTTACTTAAAAGATAATTAAATTCAAAATTCTTTTAATGCTATAAATTATACTGAAGACCAGCTACTCCAGATATATTTACAGAATACTGTGCCAGGCTCACAAAAACGTCTATAATAATAATAATTATTATTATTATTAATCTAAATATATAAAAATTAATGTCTGTCTGTATGTATGTATGTATGTATGTGTATGTATGTTTCCTATAGACTTCAAAACTACTTGACAGATCAGCATGAAAATCTGAGAATATGTTGTGTGAATATTGGGGATGGTTTCTGACCATAAATTTTAATAGGGGGCTAATAATTATTATCAATTAATCCATTTTACAGACCTAACCTACTAAACGTGCTGGCCAAACAGCTTAAAGGAACAGCTGATAGAAGTCAACAGTTTTTAATCATATGGCAGGCCCCTTAGCGGCGTTATTTACACTGTCTGGAATGCAAAGACTTTGCATGTAGGCTACCATACAGTCGGACCCTTACAGTATGTAGGAAACATATGACTGGGTATGATGAAATGTAATTATGCCGGGTTGATGACATCTGTTAACCAATGCAGCTTGAAATTTGAAATGTAGTCTCAGTAGGAGGTGGCAAATAATAGAATAAAAAAAACCTAACTTCTACCCTAATAGTCGTAGGAGGTTTAAATTTGAAATGTTCATTGAGAGGTGGTGAGTGAGGTCTTACTGTGTAAGAAAACAACGAAGTTGCATACACACTGAAACGTCTCTGATCAACTGGAAGTGCCCAAGGACTAACTTCTTCCTTAATAGTCCTAGAAGGTTGAAACTTGAAATGTAACTTCAGTGGGAGGTGGCAAATAATAAAATAAATAATTTTTTATGAGAACGCAGCAATGCGCGTCGGGCCAGCTAGTAATATTGATAAATTTAATTGAAAAATAATTGATTCTAAAATAAATCAAATCAGAGTCTGTATGCAAGCAACACATGAAAGAAAAAAAAAAGAAAAACTGTTGTCTCAACTTTGATTTGACAAAATGTGGGATAAATCCAGAAATAGACTGCAAGTGGAAAAATAAGTTCAAGTCATTAATTCGTCAGAAAATCGTACACAATAATTATCAAATTATATGTTAGTTCACCCAAGCTTTTGCAACTTAAGGTGGGTCCACACATGTCCAAATCCAAGTCTTCAAATCTCTTCAATAATAGTCCACATACCGTATTCGACAATACCATTTGTAACAAAATGACCAACCACTTGACCTGAATACTTTTGACATTTGAATGTGAAGCAAAAAAAAACTAGATGTTCCATGCTGTAAGGTTGGCAGCCATGATGAATGGAATAAACGGTCGAATTAAACGAAATTGCACCGATTTGTGAACATGTAATAGCATAAATGCTGATCTTTACTTCTAAAACAAGCCTACAACCTGTTGAGCTATTTTTGTTGTACTACCTAACCTATCAACAATGCAGCCCTTCTCTAACCTAACCTAACAGCATCAGTTGTTTTCTAATTCTTATTGCTTTTTTATTCAAGTCTCAACTACTTCCCTATTTCTCCGTTATTAATGAAGGTGTGATTAATGCCTGACAACAGAATAATTACTGTTCTATGGACCATTATTCTTTCATGATTCCCAAACATGACAAGCATCTACCGTTCTCTAGTGCACGGCATGCTCTGAGATAATTACGTCATCGGTGAGCGGAAATTCGCTGTTATCGAGTTTGGAAGATGCTTCAAATACCAGGGCAGCATGCGATAAATTCAGATTGTCTGACTGGCAACTGGTAACCTGCATTTTTCTAAAGGTCTCACTTTCGTTTGAGTCTGCACTAGAAATGTGGATTGTGAATTAGCAAAAGATTGTTTAAAAACGTTCACTAGAACTGAAAACATGTCAAAGGAAATCGAATTATTCATTATTCACTCACAATTGAAAAATATTGTTATGGGTTCTAATAGCTAAAATAAGGCTGGCAACACTAAAGTTCACACTTGAACTTTATTTACACAAGTTAGTCTATTTACACAAATTAATTGTAAGTTCAATTAATGAAATAAAAACAGATCTTCAAATGACAAGCTAATACTTATTTTCAGTAATTATTCACAAGAATTAACGAATAAGAATTAATGAATAAGTAATAATTACAGGCTGATCGAATATAAAAGAAACAATAATCCAATAAACTGTACAAATGAATAATTAATTACAGGCTGATCAATAATAAGAGAAACAAGAGTCCAATAAACTGTACAATAATGCAGAAAAAATTATAAAAAAAGAGCAACTAATCACTTACAAAAACACAGTCCAATTTGTCAGTTGACAGTCCCAAATAATATCACTTAACACAACGTCTTTAAACTATTAGTAAGCTGCATAAACAGTAAACACTTGTCTCTGCACTTGACACTGTCTAAAGACTGAATAAAGCACTGTTTACTCCACTGGCACTGGATTGTCTCTCTCCCGAGATCTGTAATACAATCTGTCACACGCAGGTTTGAGAACGTAACTGTCAAGTAAGCTTTTGTAGAAAAACTGATTCCCTGGTTCACGTGGACTTCCTTTATATAGCTGTTACAGTTGTATGCAGTTGTACAATTCCAAGAATTGGAGCTCACTAGACGCATCAAGAAACTTCAAGAGACATGATCTCGATCGTTCCAGAAATCTGGAGAAATCAATCAATTTCTCGAGAAATCAATTGATTGAGAGAGTTGCAGACTTGGAGAATAAGAGTGACAAAGACATCTAATGAGAAAAAATGGAAAATATCAAATTGCAGTTGCGTCTGTCCATGAAAACAATGGAGTGATATGAATAGAACGAGTGCATGACTAACTGCTTGTTTGCTATCATAACAATATTGTTCAATCAAATAGTAGCATACCCTACTAATTTAAAAAAATACTTTTAAGTGAAATTTCCAATAAATTTGGAAGTACAAGTTGCAAAACATGACTGCAGTATAGCATAGATATGTCATAAAAGATTACAGTTAAAAACAAATAATTACCATAGTGAATGAGTGCAATAAAGAAAAATAGTTCATTACGTATAATGGTACTTTCTTTTGAGTTGATAGATGAAAAGGAGTAATTGATTAATATTCAACGTTATAGTTTATTAATTAATTGAATAAAAAAATAAATAAATTGACAAACAAATAAACAAACAAATGAACGAACGAATGAACGAATGAATGAATGAATGAATGTATTCCATGAAACTCCTCTACTTCTTTTACATTGTTTAAGCTTTATTTTATGAGTATACTAGCCGGCAGACTCGCTTCGCTCGCCTTAACCGTCTAGCAAGGGGGCTCCGCCCCCTGGACCCCCGGGGGGGTCCAACTAATTTACATTGTGATTAGATAAATTTACAGAAATAGGTGATTTTGGGGAGAATTTTGATACCATTACTTAGTATGCATCTAGGGTCTTAATCAAACATATACTTTTCATAAACGTTGGCTTTTAGCTTTGTTTGAAACAAATTATTATTCATTAATAGACCTAACCTACTGAACTTGCCAGCCAAACAGCTTAAAGGAACAGCTGATAGAAGTCAACCGTTTTTAATCATATGGCAGACCCCTTAGCAGCGTTATTTACACTGTCTTTGAACAGCAAAAGACTTTGCACTTTGCATGTAGGCTACCGTACAGTCGGAGCCTTGCAATATGTGGGAAACATATGACTGGGTATGATGAAATGTTATTATGCCAGGTTGATGACATCTGTTAAGTGCAAATTTCAAAATATTTTCCATATGATTAAAAGATCCCAGTAAGCTAGCTAGCCATGTACCCGTGCTTTGCATAGGCAAAACTTTAACCCCCTAAAAACACCCCTAAAATTGCGAATTTTGAAAAATCCTTTCTTAGCACGCGTCTAGTCCCCCTACTGAATACGTGTACCAAATTTTATCGTTTTTGGTCGAGTGGTTCCTGAGAAACTGTGATGAATGAGTGAGTCAGTCAGTGGTATTTCGATTATATATATATATATATATAGATAGATTCTTTAAATACTGAGTGAGCTTAACTTATTGAGCACACTCTATACGTGAATAAAGAAATAACAAATCTGTGTACCTACATGTAGTATCTTTGTAGATTTATTGGCAATACCATTAATATTTTCAATTTGTTTCCCCAATTTTGAACAAAAATTGCTTCTGCATCTTGAATTTTGTACATATTACACTTTAATTTCTTTACAAAGTAGGGGAAAAACATTGGTTTTTCCCTTAATTTCTCTCAAATCTTCAACAAAACATTTATCTGCAGATAGCACTGCAAGTTGTTGCATTTCAGCTCCCAAGACATCAAACTCTTTCCTTCTCTCATATTATTAGATCACTTAGTGAAATCAACACAAAATGGAAAAAAAAACATTTGAACAATTTCTGATTTAAAAAAAAATATAAATAGGAGAAAATATTTTTTGAACTAAAGTATTTTCCCGTTTTGTCTCAAATTTGCAATAGGAAATGGGGAAGAGTGTAGATTATTAATTTAACTCCATTCTTTTTTGACACGTTTTTCCACTTTTCAACAAAACTTTCTTTTACATCTTGCAACTTGAGTTGTTGAGCTCTATATAACCTCCTACTACCTTGCAATACTACATCAATCATACCATTTTCGCATCAATCAGAACCGCCTGATTAACATATCAATAGAAATTTGGCGATTAAATTCAATGAGCTTTTCTCTAATGAATGAAAATTACCAGCCGGAATCTCATTGCAACCGGATTGGCCGCTCAAAAACCCATACAATTATTGTAATCAACATCATTATAAACAATTATTCAGCGATTTTGAAGGCAGAGGACAGTCTCAGCAGTCAGCAATCGCTTACATCTTTATCAGTTCGCTGATAATCATTTCGATTTAATAAGTCTGGTCTTTTGGAGAGAGGCTAGCTGTGATTGGCTGCTCCATATATCTATATTATACAATATACATATCTACATCTATAAATGTATAGCCATATTTGGCTTATTATTTATATATTTTTTCTCATCTAATGAGAGATCTCGCCTACTAATTTTGCAGGCCTGCTAAAGTGGAATGACCTTATCGTTTCGTTATTTTTACCACTTTCTTTCTTTCATATTCTTCTTTTCTATTCATGTCCTTTATATTCATTCATTTTATATTTTCAAATCTGCTTCCTAGTATTAGGCCAATTGTTTTTTTATTCGTGAATTTTTCTCAAGCAATGAGAGATCTCCCCAACTCATTTTACAGTCCTAAAGTGTATGAACTCACAGACTCGTTATTTCACCTTCTTTTTTATTTGTGATATTTTTCATGACGAAATAGGATTTGACACTGTATCCTATTGAATATATGATTTCCATTCACTCACTCATTCTGGAGTATTTATACTCATTCTGATGTATTTCACTTCTAACGAGAAGGCTGATGAAGCTTCTCGTTAGAAGTGAAATGGATCCCTCCAGTATAAGTGAGTGAAAATCATATATTAAATGAAAATGAAGTGTCAGTTATATATTAGATTTTTCATTTCTTTCATCTTTCCTTCTTGTTCTTCTTCCTCTCCTTATTCTTTCTCCCTAACTTTGATTCCTAACTTTACTGCCTGTCATTCATAAATATTATTTTCTCAAGCTATTAGAGATCTCTTCAACTCACTTTGTATTTCTCCCAAAGTGGTATAACCTTATTGTCTTATTATTTACACCTCTTTCTCCCATTTATCTTAATTTTTCCATATTTCCCCATTCTCCTTCATTCCTTTTCTATTTTGTTCAATCTGCTTTCTATTTTCTTTCTCTCTTTTTATTTTTGCTGTACTTTGTGTTTTCATTTTGGATAATTTATGAGAAAGAGGCTCATTTATTAATTCTATCATAATCATGCCAACACCAACTGATAACATGTAACCTAGAGCTGACAAACAGGTAAAGATAACAGAATAGATACTGGAGTATTCTTCGCCTTGAAATTTTTATTTGAAACATTTATTTGTTAAATGTAGTTGATCACTAAATTTCTATGCAAAACCCAAACAAGAAGCATTACAGTGTTCAACTTCAATTAAATAAACCTGATAAATATTGATATGAAGTTTAGGTTTTCTGTAATAAATTTTTCAATGTACTGGATAGAATTAATAAAAATTGTTAAAGTATACATGTTTATGAAACCCAAGAAATTATACTATGCTTGCCATCAAGCTTTAAGAACACTGTTTGAGTTCATGGGAGTTTTTTCATTTACCAGGGAATTTTACTGGTGGGGTCTGATTGGTCTATTTCAATTCATAGACGTTCAAAAATTTGAATAGACCATTCAGACGCAACTAGTAACATTTACCGGTAAATGAGAAGGCTCCCATGAACTCAACCGATACTGAAACTCAGAAAGATGTTACAATTTTTATAAAAACCTTTAAATATCAACAAATTAATTAATTTCGAGCTTATATTGCTCTTTCTGCCTTACAACACACGCATTGTAATCATTTTGAAAGTAACTTCGTAACGAAAACAAAGTCTAGATGAATGAGGAAACTACTCTACAAACCTCACAACATTCCACCATTTTAAATAAAAATCTAGAATGAAATAGAATGTAGATCACTAAGTGATTGATCGATTGAGGTGGCGTAGTATGGTTCAACTGAATTTCTCAGACGTCTTTCTCTCCTTTCTAATGTCAAATGTCATCGATTCCAAAGAGTAGAAGTGGACTTCACTGGTCAGCTATATCAATACGCTACATTAGGATATATACATATATATTAACATATACAGAATGCAGCACACATTATTTTCTAGTGCAGGAATTCACGCGTCGGGTTTATTTGCGATCAAATCATTGGAGCAGCCAGTACTAACATTTTTTTCAAATTGCAAGTACAAACTTGAGTACTTTTACACCGCGTTAAGGCGAGCAACTTATTAACAATCAATCATTTCTCGGCCCCACTATATACAACAATAAGTATAGATATATAATTATAGTTAACTGTGATCCCTTTTTTAGATACACCAATCATTGCCACGCCATGCATTACACCTACAGGTCAAACCAACTAGCACCCGTATGTTTTCATCGGTGATGAAATCCGCTCTATATATAGGTATAGTTTCATATTTTTCCTTTAAATATAGCTTCGTATATAGATATATTTTTGATGTACACTTTATGAATATAGCTTTGTGTATCTGTAATAGCCGTCCAACCGCAAGTACTCTAATTACATGGGTTGATGGCGACATGCATGATCGGAACTTTAATGTAATCTTGATTAGATTAGATTGATCTAATTCCAGAGGTGATTTGATTTGAAACTGGAGCATAAATATATTATTTTTGATTAGTAGAAGGCTCCTAGACTTCAATTGCTTGAAAGTGGAGCATAAATTCTATTGAGTAATAATTTTGGGAGTTCAATCAAATTTACTGTAGGTTAATGATTTGAAGCATTGAAGTCCTGAGATAACGAAGTGGGATATTTTGAGGAGACTGAGAATAATCGAAAAATTCTACAAAAATTTTAAGGAGCTTTATTCATGAAACGCAAATATTTACAAAAGTTTTTGACCATTATGGAAGATCACATTCAAGAGTTTGATTGAAATACTTTTCCATCTACAGCTACATGTTATAAAGTGAACACAATAGGTTTAACAGCGATGTCAATACAGCTTACTTTATTCTATGGGTCATAAACTAAATGCATAATGAAATTATTTCAACATTAAATTTTTTGAAGAATTTAACGACTTGTCAATTTTTAATTAAGAATGAGTAATATTTCACTCACTCTCTAGGCCGAAAGTTTTCGAGTTATGGAAACTCATCTTCAAGGCATCCTAGATCGGCAGGAATCGGCAGGATAGCCGATCTAGGATACCTTGAAGATAGGTTTCCATAACTCGAAAACGTTCGGCCTGGAGAGTGAGATAAATGTTAGGCTACTTATTCTTAATTGAAAATTTAGTGCAAGTCGTTAAATTCACCAAAAAAAGTTCATATTAACAACGCAGTTCGTCATGGAACAAGACATCCAGGAACTATTTTAACACTATTTTCACTTTTCAGTACCGGTACAGGAATCAGACCAAACTTGAGATTTCTTTAAAACAGTATCAAAATAAATGTTACGCATTAGTCACAACAGCAGACTGAAACATTTTAAAATCAATTTTAATTTCAATTTACAGCAACAACAGACACGCATTCTACGTTTAGTTAGTGCAGGTGAGTTATCCGATTGTTTGGTGAGTTAAATTAATCGTGATATATAAGTAATCGCATATAAAATATTGTATGCAACGATTGCATTTTGCTTATGGGCTACTCGTGAGATGTTTAGTTTAAGACACTCGCTTCACTTGTGTCCTAATTTATTTATTGAAAATACAGGAGTCGGCGTAGCCGAGTTGGCTTATCGCTGGTCTGATAAGCCAAGGTCCTGGGTTCGATCCCAGTTGAGTACAAGATATTTTTCTCGAGCCACTCCCGTGTTTCGGAGGACACGTTCAGCAGTCTGTCCCGGTTGCATATAAAAAAAGCAGTCGTTAAAAAAAAAACGGCGAGGTGGAACTACCCGTAAGGGTCTCCCCACCACGAAAAGCCATACGAATTTACTTTTTTATTGAAAATACAAATTACGTCTAACTTGTGGTTGAAAGCAGTCAAATAAAATCTTTGCATAAACTGCTATTTCAACCCCCAATGACCATTTTAAAAAGGCCCTGTTTATAATATAAAAAATAAAACATGAGCCTACTTTCGGCTTACACTGATACAAGCACTAGCAACGCTCTAGCTTCCGCCTTCAGAATTCCTGTGTCATAAATTTGACAAGTGAGCTGGGATTATAAATACTGTAGCTGTTTGAAAAATGTATGAATATATTATGGAAAAGCGCAGGTTGGGTAACATATAATTCTAATTTAAAATCGATAACTATTAATTTGAAAATGGCACGACGAGCATAACTGAGACGTTCATTAACTTTTGATCGGATCATCAATCACGAACGTGACTCGCAGCGTAGCGCAGCGCAGGAGCGTAGTTTTGATGGCCGTCAATCGTGATTGACGAAGCGATTGTTTGCTTTTTTAATTACTGCGGAAGGACTCTTGTAACTTGACTGACGAGACTCTAGAACTTGCTCGAGTTTGGAATGTCTGACAAGACTCTCGAGACATTTTAATGGAGCAATTGACTGACAAGACTCTCGAGACGTTTTAAGTCAAGTTTTTGGCTTGATACACGTTTTGTTGAATACTGTCAAGACTCTTGAGTCATTTCGAGTCGAAATTTTGACTTGTTACAAGTTTTCTTGATTGATTTTTGTATCAACAATTATTATTCACACCAGTTTCCTGTGGCTGTCTAGAGGTACAATAAGATAAAGTATTCGATTTTTGCAAGAAGTTATGATAGATAATTGGATCTTCAAAAATTATTTTGAGAAATTAGGAAGTTGTCAAATGATTCGTTGCTTAATCATTGAACCTGCTAAAATGTTTTATTGAATTTGCGGAGTGATTCATAAATTGATTAGCTCAATCCGGTTAATCTTTTGCTATTAATACATAATGTAATTGGTTTTTGGCTTTTAAGTTGGACACTTATTTTTGATTGTTGCTCCTCCCACCAGAGGGCGAGACTTGTTATGGCCTTCCGCCAGTCACAGACCTTCAATGAAGGTCAACCTATCAGAGGCACTTTCTCCCTCTGCCAATAGTATATCATTCTGTGTCTAGTATATATCAAGCTACTCTGTACTTTAGTTTTAGTTTGTTTGAGATTGGTAATGATGTAACAACTGAAACTAGTATCTAGCAATTTTCAATAAATGTGGTTGTGACAACTTCGTCTTACTGATCAGCATAATAAATTGCGACATTATGACGTTGTTTTTTATATATTACGTTTTGAAGACTCCAGTTAAGGAGTATAAGGCAAGCCAGATCAACAATTTAGGCTGTACAATCTTATATAGTATTTTTTTTTCTGTAGATTACGTCTTGGAGACTCCAGTTAAGGAGTATAAGACAAGTCAGATCAACAATATTATACTCTAGATACCATAATTACTATATCAATTAGTTGAAGTGAGGCTTAAGTTTTATGTGAAAGGAATTAACCGTAATCACTATATACATAATGACACTTATTTTTCATGTCATATTTTTCTCGAGCCACTCCCGTGTTTCG
Source organism: Conomelus anceps (assembly GCA_948455865.1). Classification (NCBI taxonomy): domain Eukaryota; kingdom Metazoa; phylum Arthropoda; class Insecta; order Hemiptera; family Delphacidae; genus Conomelus; species Conomelus anceps. Next base: position 17,482,684 of record OX418224.1, read on the forward strand.
GAGGACACGTTAAGCCGTCGGTCCCGGTTGCATATAAAAAAATCAGTCGTTAAAAAAAAAGGCGAGGTGGAACTACCCGTAAGGGTCTCCCCACCACGAAAAGCCATACGAATTTACTTTTTACTTATATGCATAATTAAACAAATAATTTGTGTTTCTGAGGAACATTAATATAAAAAACTTCTAGTAATGTTTCTTCACAGAAATATAACCGTACCATGTTTCGGATAGCGAGCACGATTGGTTGTATCATAATCATGATCGTCTATAGGCATCACTATGAGTTTTATTTCATAATTTTTCTCATATAACTTTTGTTTTCTGGAATTCTTTACCGATATGGTCTATGAATATTTTTCTTATGTATCTCATTCTTTGGTGTACTTTAATATTGTAATTAATTGTGGTAACAGCTGTTATTTCTTTTCCTTGCTTTAATAAGAAGTGAAATGAGAGTGACGGCGACTCACTGTCACAAGTTATCTTATTTTGGCAGGGTCGAAAATTGTTTCGATGAATCAAAAGAAACTTGGGTATATTTTCTTTTATATATGTTATTATTTATGTTTGTTTTATTGTACGTATATGTACGCCTATGTCTGATTTTTGACAATGAATAAATTCAAATTTAAAACTAGTTGAGGTGAGGTTTAATCCTCCGAAAAAAATTATTTCTATGTATAGTTTTTAACAACCCTCTTATGAAGAGTTTCCTCTCACCTAAAGAACTGGAAAATTCTCATGACGTTAATCTATTTATCACCCAATATTTCAACCTACTTGTTTCAACAATCAACCAATAACGAATTCACCTGATCACGAACAATCCTTACACAAGATATGACTTTTGTGATGTTATGTCCTAACTCTTGTGATGACATTAGTTTGTTCCTCACCCAATATATTTCCCTCCTCTTTCAATCAACCAATATCTTATTCACCTTATAATGAACAATCGTAAACTCCTCATTACCAAACACGACTGGAATTTTTGTGATGTGCTGATGTGCTGTTGTTACATCCTAGCTCTAGATGCTGTTTGTGATAGTTTTCCAATCGTTGAGACCGATTACAGCAGCGATTTGTTAGACAGACTAATGACAGGTGCCATTCACAGCCAGCTTGTAATTTAAATGTGGCAGATTTACGACTCAAACGCGTTCCGACCCTAGTTTCGGCGAGAGACCAATTTCAACATCGGTTCAGCACTCAGCTATTTCCTTCTCAATGATTTCTAAAATACCAGTAAGAAATTTCCCGCCCAAGTAATCCAAGCCTTCGATTTCACCAAACTCATATGTCAACAATTTGATTCCTCATTAAACAATGCGTTCACCAGACAAGTTCTGTTCCAAGAAGTGAGGCAGATTCCGGCTTTTTAACATCATTACTTGTTTGTTTGAGAGCTACGTAATTCGTCGGATAATTTTCTAAATCAATCGCACCACTCATGAATAATGAAAGTAGTACTTGTCCAGTGATTACTCATCAATTTATTCCCTCGTTCACATACTTCGAAGTAAACACTTGAAAATTTGAGTCACGTACGAAATTTTACCTACTACCAGTTAAGAGCCTGCATAAAATATTTTGATGACATAAATATCGTCGATCCTTCTGCACTGAATTGGTCAATAAGGCATTATAAATAAGCGATTTAAAAGAGAGTCCACGCTTCTTAATTGAAATATAAAATTTTATTGCTCAATTAAAGTTTAGAGAACATGTCAGTGGTCTTCCTGTTGATTCGGGCTCGAGTGATTTTAATATTTTAATAACGGTTATGCAAAATATATTGATTAATTGATTGGATAGTCGAATTTTACGTCATTCTACATCTGGATATCATCGAATAACAATTTTTTGGATTGGGATAATTAATTTATTCATTTATTTTCAATTCTCTATTGAAGATTAAGGAATAAAAAATAAAGTATTATCAAAGCATATTGAAAAAGATATTAGAATGGAAGGATATAATATTATGATATAAATAAGGAAGTAGTCGTGAGCTGTAGCAAGTATCTGTTCAGTTACATAAAGATAAACTACGAACTCCTGGGCCTTATTTGTAAGGATGACCGATTGGGTTAGACAGTAAGAATTTATCTTTCCTCTGCTGGTCCTTCATCTTGAAGTTAAGCTCTATTCAATTTGCATCTATTGTTTATTTTCAGCCAGAATATATGTTGATGATAACTTTCAAAGTTATTGATGGTAAGAACAAAGTTTGTCTGTGATGCTTTCCATGACGATATACTTGATGAACAATCTAATATCAAAATTGACACTGTATTTCACGAGGCTGACGAAGCTTCTTTTCAGAAGTGAAATGCATCCCTCCAGTATCTCCAATATGAGTGAGTAAGACAATAACTAAAATACAGTGTCAGTTTACTCAGTTTTGATATTAGATTGAGGGAAGTGATAGCCGCGAGCCGTAGCAGGTATCTGTTGAATCAGATAGAGATAAGCTGCGTTCTCGTACGATCTGTTTGTAACGGTGATTGGCCAGCAAAAAAGACACTGTTCTCTGCTGTAAAATCACTTTCCGGTGGTTCGGAACCCACCTAAAATTGTAAGTCCAACTACCATCAATCACCATCATCCAACTTATTACCCACGCACAGGTCTAAGACCTATGTGGGCTTCATCCTCAAAAAAAAAGATTGAACAAAGTATGCTTCTTTCATTATGTACATCAAGAATTTAATATAAAGTAGCTATAATAGTTTTGTGGTTCGATATATACTAGAATAGTATATAGTCTGTGTATTTGGCCCTAGAGCAGCGTGAATACTATCATTCTAAACCATTTGTTTGATTTTCCGATGGTGATTACTCTAGGATATTGGTTGCTACACTGTACAAGCACCCCAAGGTTAAAAAATCACTTCCACGATGTAGTGATGCTATTCCATTTAAAAAAAGTTGTTTGACTAGGATAATTTAGACAATTTTATGACTACTTGTGATCTGGCAGGCCGGCAGGATGTTGGGGTATTAAAATGTTGTCTAGAATACTATCAGGACTTCCGTTATAGAGTCGATGATGGGAAGTCAATCCAGTTTTTTAAGTGATTGATTTCAAGAATCTACAAGGCGAGATTAGATTGCACGCTATTGAACACAATTATTTGTGGAAACCGATCATTTGGATTCTCCATAAAAAGTGATTTATAAAAGTATCTCTTAACTCCTCCTTAGGAAAAAACAACGATAAGTGTATGACGTTTATTGGTATGGAGACCCTTACGGGTAGTTCCACCTCGCCTTTTGAGCCATGTTACGGAGAACACGGTGGACCTACAATTTTAGGTGTGTTCCGAACAACCGGTTAAGTGATAGTAATGCTTATAACATCAAGTCATAGAAGCACTCTATAGGAGACTACGTTATACTGCTAGGTATTGTTCCTGGTGCAAATGATACAGAATGTCGTATTATTTGAATACTTAATAATTAATTGTTAATTCACTTTTGCTAGCCGCTACCCGCTAGTCACTATTCTGTTTTTGCTTAGGACATTCTCTGTATGTCAAACAAATGAAACTAGGTTTTTGTTCGAATAAGCTACGATTGTGACCACCAAGTGAAAATCTCCCTGACTTCTCGTATTATAATCGTGTATAGTTCATCTTAGTATATTAGTATAATTCATCTTATACTAATAGTTCTGCAAACATTGGACCTCACGCCCAAGAATAAGGGTGCTTGCACAGAGGAACATACTCTATACTCAATGATAATCACCATTTTGCAAATTTAAACTCAAAATCATCACACCTAACCTTTGATTCAATTATTCACGTAGTAAATATTTTCATATCTGTCTTCCACAAAAATTAACTCTGTTCTTCATCACTAAGGCTGTCTTTCTATTTCCCATACAGCTGGTGTTTAAATCAAATGAAATTCCACATATTTGTTGATTAAATTCATGAAACAATATTAATTAAATTTGTATAATTTATTATCATTTACTCAGTAATCTTTAGTTATTATACTTGATTGAAATATAAGAAATGATTTGTTCCCCTCAATAATGCTATTCTGTAAATTATAACTTTATTTATATGAATAAGGCTCAAGCAGATGAATAACGGGGCCCGAAGGCTAGCTATGATTCTGATTCTAATTGCATATGAAGGAGAAGCTCATTTAAAAAATCATATGCTTCTATGGAAGAGGGCCTAAGAGTATAACTTTTTTCCTTTTTAATATCCTTTAATTAAATAGAAGCAAATATCGACAATCCTTAGACATACTTCCTTAAAGGAAGATCCTTGCAAAGTTTCATTGAATTTGGTCAATGCGTTAAGCCGTAAATGCGTTACAGACAAATGAAAAACTGTCAACTTGAAACAGAGACTTCTCTTTGTTTAGTCAAATATGTGTGAGAGGAATATGAAGTCCTTTATAATAATATATTTATATTTTCAAGCACAACATACGACTTATTCATAAACTGTTATGCATTGAATAATCGCATAACCATAACTGAACCTTTACCATAAATTTGTATCCGACTGCTTGTTGGTTGAAACTTTCTCGCCGATAAAATAATAAGCACCTACTTTTAGCATGTAAATATTATGACAAGTTCCGCTGATAGGTCGTAAGTTTACCAACTTAATTTGCAAATTTCATAATTTCGCCCGAGCAAGTTGTTATAGAGTCTAGGTTGTTGTTGAAAGTTTAGAATTCTTTATAATTTCGATCCGAAGAGCGATTAACCTAAACTATAATTTTCTCTTATAACTCGATCAGAACTCGCTAAATAATATTATTTTCTGCAGAGTTCCTAGTTCGTTTATAACATACGAGACTCTTTTTCTTTCTCCATAGCTATCACTCTCTCTCTCTCTCCCTTACTCTCTCACTTACTCTTTCTCACTCACACTCTTTCACTCCTCTTTCTCTTACACACACTCTCTAGCTATCTCTCAGACGCCACAACAACTCAACTAGTATGGGCTTTGTTGTCCAGGAAGGGAATCCTTAACCTATAATCATGTTGTATTAAAATTATAATAATAATAATAATGGGTTCAGTGGTAGTAAGTAGTTATTAGCACTCTATAACTAACGCACAATCTAGACGTTGGCAAAACTCTGTCACCATATATATATATGCATAGATTAAAGCTGGAGGGTTTGCACACCTTACAACTAAATTTGCAATATCATTATTACGAACGGAAAGTTGGTCAATATTGTAATTAATTATTTGTGCATAACAGTTCTAATTTGTTTGTTTTCATAGTTTCCAAGAAATTGGAAATTAGAGATTGGCACTAGCTCCAGACTAGATTTACTGTAAACATTTATTATGAAAAATTGAGTAATTATTTCTATTAATTATTGAAAGTAGCGGTTAAGAACAGTAATTGTAGTGGATTGAACTTTCTTTGGGACCAGAAATTACACCACCTGAATAACACATGATGATTGAAGACACCATGCTGAAGAAATCGACTCAGCAGCTACCATTCCGGGGCTCATTTTGAAATTGAGCCAAACCTCAACTTATTTAAATTGTAATTGTGGAAACTAGTGATCGAGAATGATAATATTGTATGTAATTGATGAGACTAAACTTGTCTGATGCTCAATAACCAAATTCTTCAAGACGTAATCTTAAAAAAAATCATTCTCCAAGAATTTATGCATCGACTTGCTACATAACCATGTTGTAAAATTAATAAATGTCTAGATATATATTAAGGGATCATGATTATGCAGAGCTTTCAACTAAAAGAGGACTTTAAGTTGATGCAAATTGATATTTTCAAGATTGGAGGATAATAAATTCCTGTAGGAGCCGAAGAACAACAAGCAAACAACCTGACAGCAAAAACAAACTGAATTTAAGTTGGTAGGTCTATAGTTTTAATCCAAATACAAGTGCTTAGCGTTATCTTAACGGCTTACATTATGGCTTGATTCTAATTAATTACCATATGCGATTCATCAAGAGATGGAGATTAATTGGATTTTTCTAAATTTATAGAGCAAGTATTTTTTATGTATTAGTAATAATAATTTCTTAAATCCATCACAGCAGAAGAAGCATATGAAAAAACATCTAGATAAGCGTTTTTCAACTAATTAGTCCACCACGTCATTAGTAAAGGCTTTTTATATTGTTGGGGAGACCCTTAGGGCTCTTTCACACGGGGAGCTTTACGGCTCTCGCTCCTATATGGGAGCGTATTTCGCTCCTACTACCGCGTCTTTCACACGAGGAGCCTTTACGGCTCTCGCTCCTATCTACCACCCTACCTACACAGGAAGCCATTTTAGTCCCTGAGCTCAGTCGTAGAATGGATCGAACGCGAGCTGTTGCCTTATACCTTCTCTACCGTCGAAACGTTTATATAAATGTATATTTATAAAAATTAAATTATATAAATGTTTATTTTTGATTAAAAATTGTTAGTCGTTGATTAAAAAAAAACTTTTTTAACGATTTGATAAATAAAATTGATTTGAAATGAAGAGGTTGTGAATTTTTTTAATTTCTAACAATCTTTCAGCTGGGTTAACCAAAAATCAGTGTAGTTTTTTAAAAACTTTCAGCAAAACATCAATAAGAGAGGCTCGAAAATGCTAGAAATAGCAAAACACCAAGTAAAAATAAAAAACTGAAAATTAATGCAATTTTTTTTTAAATTACTCCATTCACCCAAAAAACAAAATCAAAATCAATTGCAGACAGCATTTATCAACAGCTCCACATCGAACTCTGTCATGTAAAATGACTGGTGTCAAGCGTCAGCTGAGGACGGGAGCGAGAGCCTTTTTCGCTCCTCTTGTGGAAGCCCCACTCTTCCTTTTGCATTTCGAGGAGGAGCCGTGGCTCCCTGGCTCGAGGTGCAAGAGCCGTGACGGCTGTCGGCTCTAGAGCCGTGAAGGCTCCCGCTCCTCGCCTGGAAGCTACATTGGACTCAATGCATTCTGGTGATGAGAGTCTTCTTCTCTTTCGGGAGCGAGAGCCGTAGAGCTCCCCGTGTGAAAGGGGCCTTACGGGTACTTCCATCTCGCCGCTTGAGCCATGTTATTGGAAACGTAGTGGACCTACAATTTCAGATGGGTTCCAAACCACCGGAAAATGATTTTACAGCAGAGAACAGAGTATCTTTTGCTGTCCAATCCAATCGATCACCCTTACAGAGAGGGCTCAGGAGAGCCTTGCTTATCTAATCTGATTGAGCAGATACCTGCTACGGCTCACGGCTATCACTACCCTACCACGTCATTAATCCTCTGTGATGATTTGAAGGGGAGAACGTGCTCAATATTTCAATATTTATTCAATATAATTATAAAATAATATAATATCGTGTGACCTGACTGGTTCAGGTCTGGCCTCTTAACAGGTGGCACCTGAACTAAGTTCAGGGGCTCTGACGTGACTTAACTACTGTTTTAGGCCCCGGGTCAGGCTTCAGTCCGGGTCAGTCCTCCGAAACACTAAGTCTCATTCATAATGGATATCTAACACAATATCACCATCACTAGTATACCTTCAAAAATTTCAATAAACTCTCAAAAAATCATTAATATCGTTCCCGTAAATTGAACCTGAATGCTTAGGTTCAATGAAGGTCTTCCTTGTCTACCTTAAGGTTCATTTGCATTTGAAACTCTCTTCACTAATGGGAGCCAAATTCTAATATTATTCATATCCTATTTATGCTTTATGTGTGCTCATTAAGAATGAATAAATAAAAAATGAAGAATTCAAATATTATAGAATAGAATAGAGAACTATTTCTGCAACACTGCATACAACTGTACATTACATTACATTCTGTAATACATTCAATACATTCTGTACAATACATTCTGTACGTTTACAATTTCTATAATACAATTTAACGAAATTATTTTCGGACAAAATTAATTATTTAAATAATACGGTGTTAACAGAAATATCAGACAACCCTTCACTATAAACTGTATTGGGGTTACCTAACAGAGAAAATAACTAGGTTAAGCCCAGTACTCTCGATTAGCTCAAATTGTTAATTTACATACTTCAATACAGAACAGAAAAATCTCCACCTACTTAGTGCCTTCAACCTTATGATTTCATTCAATTTTCAATGCTCACGATTTCAAATATTTTCCATTGTCATCAACAAATATACATGCATTGACAACGTCTTGTAAATTTAACAAAGTCCTTAGTCTAAAAGAGTTCAATCAAAACTTTAGCTAACTTGACTGATTTCCATCTCAATTGAAAATAAATCGCCGTACAAACCTATACTAAATCTACCCAAATTCTAGAACGAATAAATGTACTAAATGTAGAACTGGTGTTCTACGAATAGTAGACCTTACGAATAAGGGTGCTTGGATAGAGCAACATACTCGATCTCTCGATGTATCCAATGATAATCACCATCGCAAAATTGAACACAATCATCGGACCTAACCCTTGATTCAATTCGTGTAGTCTATTTCATGCCTGTTTTCCACAGAAGGTCACTCTGTACCACATCAACAAGGCTGTGTTTTCTACTTGCGAGGCAGCTGATTGCTCAAATTAGATTTCAGATGTCTGATGTCTTATAAAACAATATTATTTAAATTTGTATTTAATTGACTTACTTGTTATTATCTTTCTTTGTAGTGGAGAAGGTGATATTGTGGAAGATATGTGATGAATAATAAGACTTGAAGTTGCCTCAACCACATTTATTGAAATCAGTGAGATACCAGTTTCGGTTGTTACACCATTATCAATCTCAAACAAACCGAAACTAAAGTAAAGAGTAGCTTAATATGTACTAAACACGGCGTGATAGTATTGACTGAGGGAGAAAGTGCCTCTAATAGGCTGACCTACATTGAGAGTCTGTGATTGGCTGAAGGTTAAAACAAGAAACGCCCTCTGGTGGGAGGAGCAACAAGCAAAAATAAGTGTCAAAATCAAGAACCGAAAACCGTGAACACATAGAAAGCAACAAACAAAAACATGTAGGCTAGAATAAAAAAAAAAATTAAAAAATTGAAGATAACTGAAATGCAGTCGAAGTCAACCGAAAAAACAGGAAAGTACTGTTATTTGAATGCAGGCCAAAATTATGATGAAACCAAGTTAGTTGTATTGAATTGGTTGAGATAAATTTTATAACGATTTGAATAATGATAACGAAATGATTCCAATTGCATATGATGGAGAAGCTCATTTTAAAATTCATATATGTTCCTATAGAAGAAGGCCTAAGAACCTTCCTTTTTCCCTGTTAAATATCCTTCAAATGCAAACAAATTTTGACAATCCTTACAAATACATCGCTAGGCATTCCTTAATAAATTAACGGAAGATCCATGAAAAATTTTATTCAATTTGGTACAAGCGTTTAGTCGTAAATGCGTTACAGACAGACAAATGCAAAACGGTCGACTTGAAACAGAGACGTCTCTTCGTTCGTCTTCGTTCGTTCAACTATAGCTATTTAACATATTTGAAGAGCATTTAAGAATGTTTCTCTCGAAGTTATAATCAATTCATATTAAAATTTGCAAAGCCTTATTCAAGCATAATAATTCCCTAACAGTTATGAAGAAAGCGATCATCGTGAAAGATAATAATTTTGTCATTAGCCGTGCAATTAGAAGCGGGAAGTGGTCAGACTCTAATAGCCAATAGCAGTTGAGATCTCAGCTGAATGTATATATAAAATATACGATTATAGTAAGAGCATATAAATATATGTATATACAAACGATAGTATCATATGGCAAATGTGAGTGGACAGGTCGCTTTCAAACAGAGCCGCTTGCTTCACTGAACACTTCCGTCTATTTGAGAACTGCAGCCAATTAAATTTCTTTTGCACATGTGACATGCGTGTGACCAGGCCTTCCTTTAATGCTGATATTGATAATAATCAATTGAATACTATGCGAAACGTTATTGAAGAGTTTGGGATAAAAGCAAGATGCTATGCATCAGCAGGCACATGCTTTTTGTGACTATGAAGCCTATATTTGTCTGAGACCTAAGTAATAATTATATTGGATGTTGGTGATAGATGGATGGACCTACAGTTTTAGGTGAGTTCCGAATAACCAGGAAGTGATTTTACAGCAAAGAACAATCTTCTTTGCTGGCTAACCCAATCGTTCACCCTTACAAAGAGGGCCTAGGAGTTCGTAGCTTATCTCTATCTGATTAAACAGATAACTGTTGCGGCTCACGGCTATCAGTTCCCTTAGGTGTTCAGATTAGCAATCATTATCGTTAACGTAGTTTTACCCAAACTGTCTACATCAATTTTTTCGCATTATTTAACGAATTCTTCTACTTATTGTGATTGTTAATATTGTTCGTTGAGAATTTGAATTCTCGTTTAATGAAACTGGCCTGTTCCTTGAAATGGCGTAATAAAAATGCTAAAAGTTACAGACGCGTTTCGAGTCCATATAACGTTAATTCTTCTGTTCTGAGCAAGTAATGACTAAGTAAGTAAATTCGTATGGCTTTTCGTGGTGGGGAGACCCTTACGGGTAGTTCCACCTCGCCGTTTTTTTAACGACTGCTTTTTTTTATATGCAACCGGGACCGATGGCTTAACGTGTCCTCCGAAACACGGAATGACTTAAAAGTTGTCTACACTCGTAGAGTTCGCCAAGCGTCATAGGCGTCTTAATGAAAAGCTGTGGCTGGCTGAGTGTCATTGATTGTGACGGCTCAGCCAATATAATAGAGCCTATTTATTAACATAAAAAATTTCATAATACGATTCAAAGTCAATGAGATAGTTTTTCAAAATTGGAATAGATTAATTTATCAAAAATAATAATAAATAATTCATCAATATAAAAACATGAAAACACTCAAACAAATAGCAATACTAATTTTATCAATTACATTGGTTGAAATAAACTGAAACAGAGATAATATAATAGCAGCTCATAAATTTTTCATACAAAATGAATACAACTAACCTCGACATTGCAATGCAATTGTTTGAGCTTCTGGACGCAACTGACCAATGAGAGGTATGGCAATGAGAGTCGGAGCTTTCACTATAACTAGGCTTACCATAAAATGTATGTTAAGAGCCAACCCCGGACACTGTTTAGAGAGCAAATCGAGGTGTGTTGAGAATACATTATGATGATTGTGTGAGATCAGAAGGCGAGAATAGAATTAATAAAATACTCGAAAATCTTAGAATAATACTGTGTTCTTTTATTTAAAAAAAGTTAGTGATAATTTATTTATTAATTATACGTAAAAAATACTGGGGTTACGTTCTTAACAATGAAAATATTCTATTTCAAAAGGCGTTCAGGCGCTTCTTCCCCTTACCTGCAAGAAAAACCAGGGCAAATATCGACCTCGGACATTTCTCTGGACGCGAGCTCGAAACCCGGACTGTCCGGGGAAATCCCGGACGAATGGTAAGCCTAACTATAACTGACTAAACTAACACGAAGTGAGATATACTCTGACATGTATTTGTCAAAATTATGTGCGATGTAGTATTAGTCGTCTTGGGTATACGATTTTTTTGATGCAAGGTTGCAACATAATAGTGTATTTGGTTGTCATTATCTAGCTCTGTTGCTTCAGCCTGGCTATGTAGGGCGTAGGTTATAATAACGAAATCGAATAGTCCAATGAATATTGTTAAAGAGTTCACGACATCACACATGATAATACATACGTAAATTCAAGTACAGTAGATAAATGAACAGTCGAATCAATGATAAATTTTTTTATTAAACTGCCAGTGAACAAAATTGAAATAATTTATTATGTATGAGCAGTACCTTACATGGCATAGAATCCGTAGATGATTTCGACTGTAGGAGACTCTTCAGACCTCTACATAATGTTTTTGTGCAAAGAGCCTATAATAGTTCAATTTGATTCAAGTTCAATAATTATTTTAATATTAAAAAATTTTTACAATTAATATTTTTTATTTAAGTTCAATTTGAAGCATGGAGTCGATTCTACGCTTTATAATGTACGGAATGTCTTCATTACATGATTAGCTTTTGAGTGATTTTAGTAAGTAGTATTCAGCAGGAATTACTGCTGCCTTTTATAGTACAATATTGTTGCAAGGAGTCAAGCACGCAGCCTGGAGAGCATCTTCAGGTCAATTTCAAGGTCAACGTATTCTAGCCTTGCGAGCGCTGTTTCATAGAAGGATAATAATTATTTTGCAATACCGGTCTCATGGAATTATGCGTGTGCAAGACACCATACTGTTCCTGTTAGGTCTGAGTTCTTGGCAGTTCGCAAATACTGTCACAAACAGAAAACAGCTGGAGGCTGAAATATGCCAAGATGTCTGCCAATTGCAACTAAACACGGGAATGAGAAATAAAGGGAAAAAATGGCGAATAACATCTGAAGATGAAATAAGAAGTAGAAAAGGAAAATAAAATAGAAAATGAACACGCTAGATGCTGAAAACCACGTTCATAGAATTCCTGTTCTTCTCACATATGGTGAACGAAAATAATTATGGTGGTATTTGTCTAATAGACCACTTTTATGAATTAACACACATAGAAGAGAATACAAAAAATAGAAGAATACAAAAAAGTTTTTTAGTGTATTGGTGAGATCCTTCTCTAAGAATCTCTCCCACAATAGTTTATAAATTCCGCAGAAAATAATTAACTTATTGTCAACAACTCGAACTCTAAATACAAAAAATATACAAGAAAGAGAAGAGAAAGGCGAAGGAGAAGAAGAAGAAGAAGAAGAAGAAGAAGAAGAAGAAGAAGAAGAAGAAGAAGAAGAAGAAGAAGAAGAAGAAGAAGAAGAAGAAACAGTGAATAAAACAATGAACCGTGACCGGGAGTGTAGGACTCAATAAAAATAATAATTATTATTATTATCGCCAACTGAATATTTTTTTACTGATCTTAATTGGCCTCTACGACGATGGAAAATAAATTTATAAATAGTAAAAAAAATGAAAATGAAAAATGAAATGAAAATGAAATTTATTCATAACACTGACATACAAATCACTATGATACACAATGGACAAAGATAAATTAAGTAATACTGTGAATAGCAGTTTAAACTAACTAATGTAAAAAAATTTCAACAATGGTTATTCACTAGATTACACTATTTAACTATTCAATAGATTGGAGAAATGTTTTAATTAGTCATTATTTTTTAATGCAAAGTGGAATAAACATAATACATAGTCTCCAGCTGAAATTCCGATAACAATTTTGTAAATCATAGAAATCCTGAAATTAATGTATACATTTTCTAACTTATACTCAACTGCATTGGACAAAATAACTGCGAAACGTTTTAGATCAATATTAATGAGATAAATTATACTGGAATTAATAAGATAGTCACTGATTACTATTAGCTTTGACCAGATGTACCAAAATTGAATAAAATAGACCAAATTTCATCTCAATAATAAAATCTGTGATGTTTTCCATGACGAAATACTTGACGAACAATCTAATATCAAAACTGACACTGCATTTCAATTAAATATATGATTTTCACTCATTTTTATTGGAGGTACTGGAGGAATGCATTTTACTTCCATAGAGAAGCTCCGTCAGCCTCTGTAGAGGCTGATGAAGAGGCTGATGAGGCTGATGATGTATATGTACTCTGCAGAGGCTGATGAAGCTTCTCTTTAGAAGTGAAATGCATTCCTCCAGTATCTCCAGTAAAAGTGATTGAAAATCATATCTTTAATATGAAATACAGAGTCAGTTTTGACAATAATAAATTAATGTTGCCGCAACTGAAGCTCTAGCTCTAGCTGTCTGTCTAGGTGTTTGCTATTGGTTGAGAGACACGGAGAAGAAAAGAGGGGAGTGAGAAGCATGAGAAGAGAAGGAGGTGTTGGGGGGGTGGTGGTGAAGGAGAAAGAGGAGGAGAATGATGAGGAGAAGTGGACCTGAATCGGACTTCAAGTTTCTTTTACCAGTCATCAGTTTGTTGCACATCTGTTGCTTCGCGATTTGTTTCCTGATTATCGTTCTGTCATTCTCTCTCTCACTCACTTTATCTCTCTCTTACTCTCTCTCTCTCTCTCACTCACTTTATCTCTCTCTTACACACTCTCTCTCTCTCTCCTTCTTCCTGTACCGCACACCACATTACTCGGTCTGAGAGACCGCTCCCAGAATTAGTATTGAAATGTGTAGCGAAGCCGGTCTGCGATAATTAAATGCCCGCAGTACCGACAGACTGGATCATTCCACGACTGATAATAATGGTGATCACTGATCACTGGTGATCATTGATCACTTCCATTGGTGATTGGCGATTGCTCTCCGATATGGATCGATCCAAATTCAAATTGCACACCTGGAAAAATTCACATTATTTCAAAGCCAGTCAGGCCCCACCTGTAGTATTGATAATCTCACGAAATCTTAGCATGTTTTGAAATAAGAAAGTTCTTAGCAAACTAGAATATCTATCCTGTAACTATTATCAAGATCCCGAAACAAGGTCTTACCTTAAACCTGACAGGCCTTATTGAAATCGTGCAATTGCCCGTCTCTCTATCTGTCTGTCCGTCCGACCGTCACATGTTATAAGAACGTCACAAGAAAAATTTGATATTTTTTGAATAAAAAATTATTGACTCTTGAAACTTGGTTTCAACCGAGAGCTTCATACTCGTATAACTGTATATTTTAGAAATTGAGAATAAAATATTAGAATAATAACTAGCTTCAACGCTTTAGAGCTTTATAACGCTTTTTACTTTGGAATTTGAGAATAGAATATTAGAATAATAGCTATAAAAAATAGATCGATAGAAAAATAGAACTTCTAGGTTTCTTCAGGGTAGCTAAATTCAAAATTCAATTCATCCACTAGCTGGTTTTCAACTCGAATGCAAACAAATATTATTATACATAATCTGGTTCCTGGAACTACATTTTCTTGGCCTAGACTAAACTGATAAACGGCTAGTTCAATTCACTAATTACTCAATACACTTAGATAGCCGTGCATGCTCTTGAATGGGCTCTTTTATAAGGTACGGTCAAGTGTTGATGAGAAGGATATCCTTGAATATACTTTACCAAGAATGGACATCTATATGTTCAAACTTTGCCTTTTCATGTAGATACATCATTATCGTTATCAAATTGCATCTTATATTCATATCCTTGAATAATTCTTTAGTTTAGAATTGTAAAATTCATAGAACAATAATATTACAGTACTTATATATTTTCAACTATCATCATCCAGAATCTGTGCATTTTGTAATCTACATGAAAAAAGTAGATAATCTAATCTAATCTACTCTAATTAGATAATTTATTTCTGATGGCTTGGACACAACCTAAAACTTTTTTTCTCTTCCGCTTTCTTCCGCTTTCTTCCGTGTTTTCCTGCTCTTTCTTTGGCAAACCATTAATCATAACAACCTGGTTCAACTATATCTCATGGAAATCGTAAAAAATTGATTTAGAGCTGAATTTCAAACAAAAAAATTCATAATGTATAGTAGATATATCTAGTTTTGATTACTAATAAGATCAGTTGATAGCGGCTGATAAATTGCTACATTCCTTCTGAAACTTGAGCGAAAGGAAAAATGTTTTTTGAAAAACTGGATGAACTTTCAGTGTTGTCAAAAACGTAGCTCAATCTTCCATAATTTTCGTCTTGTAGTAGTGGAGAAATGTCATCAAGTACCAATTAAGTGCAGACAACTTTTTTGGAACACTTGGAAACGATGATTTTGGGAAAGACATTTCCAACTTATTTGTTGCCCTAAAGAAATTAAAGTCATTTTTAAAATCAATTAATTTCCGGAAGTAAATCAACTTTAAAAGAATCAATTAAGTTTTGGCAATTTTTAAAGCGTCTGGAAAACGATAATTTCGAATAATCAACTTTCGATTTTTCAATTATCAGCAATTGAGCCATTCTCCAATTAATTTTTCAAATTGAAAATACAGCTATTGATTTCGTGGATTTTAAAGGTCGTTCACACACATCAGTCACGGTGCGTCTCAGTTCCGAGCAACCCTTCTCAGTCACAGTCATAAAATTCTTTATTTGAGTTTCCGGTTACCCTATCTACACTCGTCCGGCGCCGACCCGTCAGGTGACTGATTGTTACCGTGACTGGATTGAGACGGAATTGTGGCTGTGGCGGGCTTTAACTGAAGAATGTGAATCAACCATTAGTAGCACTGGTTACAAAAGGGTAGCGTAATCAATTTAATACAAAATGTTTCTTCTTCTTGATCCTGTTAATGATTTATTAAAAAATTATCAATTAACTGATATGATGAAATTAAAAGAGTAGTTTTATTATACAACATGCAGAAATGTAAAAAAACGTTTTACTTTGCTTCAGGAAGTGAAAAAGGTACATTTATTTAGGGCCTCAGAACATCTGCTGAGAAAAATAGTATTCATAATATTCTTCCAGGGCCCATCTGCTGTTGGAACATGTGCTATTGGCAAATACATTAGTCAAAGTAAATGATAAGGCTAAATAATATTTTTAAACAGATAATAAAGGGCCCCGCGTCCAAGCTTTTCCCAGGGTCCGCTTTTGCCAAGTCCGGTCCTGTAAACCTTTACTTTATATTTTTCTTTAATTCATTCTCCTTCCTTTTCCTTCTTACAGCAACATCAATTTGACAGCCTAGTGAAGGGCAAAAAAAAACCAACAAGCGATAAATGAATAAAGGAATAGGTACAAAATTTGCCAAGGGATCCGCTTTTGCGGCCCTGTATTTCTTTACTTATTGCTTTTTTTAATTTTATTCTTTTAACTACACTTATTACTTACTTTTCTCATAGCCACATCAATCTGACAACCTGTTAAAGAGCTGAAAAAGACCAAAAAAGATACATAAATGGAGGAAGAGAGACATGAAGGAGGTAGAGGTGTTCTCTTCTTGATAGCGTGGTAAAGAGCTGAAAAAGATCAGCTAAGAATAAGTGAAATGAAGGTATAGAAACGTCTTGATTTCTGATTTCATGGTCCAAGAAAGCACTCAAGAAAATCAGAAATTGAGTGGCACAGCGTGCTATTAGATCTGATGAAGGTGTGTGAACATTTTTCGCGCAAAGAAACAATTTATTCGAAAAATCGTGACCAGATGAAAGAATTAAATGGAGGTATGGGTGCCCTTGGTAAGAGACGTTGAACTTGAGCTTCTGCTGGCTATCACCGTATCAACTTATAAACCATTTGTTGAGCAGCACGGCGCTTTTGTTAAATAGTATTTCATCTCTCTTTTCTCTCTTAAACACTCTCTTTCTATATTTATTTTTCTTTCTCGTACCCTCTCTTTCTTTTACTTATTTAACCTTACTTCTTCTCACCATATTCTCATTTTAAAAACATATTGGGAAGCCTAAAACTCCTAAGAGACTTCTTTTTACCTCTTTTATCTCTTCTCATTCCTTCTCAACGCACCCTCCTACTTCTCCTACTCCTCCTCCTCCTCCTCCTTCTTCTCCTTCTTCTCCTTCTTCTCCTTCTTCTCCTCCTTCTCCTCCTTCTCTTTCTTCTCCTACTTCTCCTCCTTCTCCTCCTCCTCCTCCTCCATCTCCTCCTCCTCTTTCTCCTCTTTCTCCTCTTTCTCCTCTTTCTCCTCTTTCTCCTCTTTCTCCTCTTTCTCCTCCTCCTCCTCCTCCTTATCTTACTCCTCTCCGTCATCATCTTTTTTCTTCTCCTTCTTTTTTCATCATTTTTCACCTCCTTCTTACCATTATCTTCCTCCTCCTCCTCTATTATGTTTCTCTAATATGATAGAAATAAGGTGGATGTAGACATTATGAGTTGTAGAATTGAACTGAACTGTTTATTTATAAGTAGTAAACAAGATAGTATAAAGGCAATCATATGATAATATCAATATGAAGAAGAAGATATATAACAGTCTCCCCTCCTAGTATGAGAGCACATAAATTAGTGCGTAACAGCATGTCCGTATCTAGCCGGAGGTCGACGATTCCTTTGAGGTCTCTGAGGTCGTGCACCACCTTGAACAGGTGAGTTGTCAACAACTGTTGTAGTATCTGGCTGTCCAACCACTGATGGTGTGATCTGCGGTGATGGAATGCAAGGAACATCAAATAGCGGTGGCGGTTGCAAGGTGACAGTTTCCTTTTTCTTTTCGACCAGAGTTGAACGTAACTGGTTGATGTGTCGTTTGATGGTCCTTCCTGTGTCTAACAACACCAAGTAGTGACGTGTTCCTAAACGTTTTGTCACTGTACCAAAATTCCATATATACTCATTTTGAATGAAAAGTCTCACTTGTACTCTCTCTCCCTCTTTAAATGAACGGATAGGGATTGAGTAATCACTAGATTGTTGTGGTCGGTATGGGAATATAGCGTCAAGGCGAATTCGCATTTTCCTTTTCAGATACAATTCTGCCGGGGTATTTCCACATGCCAACGGTGTTGCTCGATACCGAAGTAAAATGTCTTGAAGTTTTGTATTTAATGGTCTTGAGTCTTGGGTGTCTTGAGTCATTGCCTTGAGTCGATTTTTCAAAGTTTGAATAGTCCTTTCAGCTAGACCATTTGTAGCTGGGTGTCCTGGGGCAATAAATTTTTGAAATATTCCTCGTTCCTTACAGTAGGTATGGAATTCTTCACTCTGAAAAATTGAATGGTTGTCACTTACAAGAACGTATGGGTATCCATGACTTGAGAAAATGTTTTCCAGTAAATTTATTGTGCTTGAGCTGGAAGGTGCATTCTTTATCATTTTCGTTTCAATCCATTTTGATTTTGCATCCACACAGACTAGGAAATATACATTTTGGAAAGGTCCTGCATAATCAACATGAATTCTCTCCCAATTTTCTTGTGGGCATTCCCAAGGATGTATTGTCACTTTTTGAGGATTCTTTTTGACAAGTGAACATGCTTCGCATTTCCTGACCATGCATTCAATATCATTGTCAATTTTTGGCCAATAAACATAACGACGAGCAAGTTGCTTCATTTTTGTTATGCCAAGGTGTGTTTCATGAAGTTCATGTAGTATTTTAGAACGAAGTTTCATGGGAATGTAGATTCGGTCTCCACGAAAAATAATTCCATCAAACAAAGCGAATTCAGAATCAATTGAAGTGTTCAGAAGTTCTTGCAGAATTTTGGAGAGTTCTGAATCATCTTTTGTCTCCATTTTTATAATTTCGGCCGTGATTTCACGACTAGAAATTTGTAGTATGTTTTCAGTGTAGATGGTATGGACTTCATTATCAATTGTTCTTTCAGTAGAAACCTTACTATTTTTTATAGGGGCTCTTGAAAGGCAATCAACATTCTTATTTTCACTGCCTTTCTTGAATTTTAGTTTGTAATTGAAACCTGTAAGATATGATGCATAACGAAGCAAGCGCGCTGAAGTCATTTGAGGAAGTGCTCTGTCATGTCTGAAGATTCGAGAAATTGGTTGATTGTCAGTGACTAGTTGAAATTCTGTTCCCAATAAATGGTAGTAGAAACGTGAGACGCCAAAAACTATTGCAAGGGCTTCCCTGTCTAATTGACTATAATTGCATTCTGTAGCTGTAAGTGAACGTGAAGCATATGCTATGGGTTTCTCAATTCCATTAATAGTGTGGCTGAGGATAGCGGCTATTCCAGTTGGTGAAGCATCTGTTGTGAGGACCAATGGTAATTCAGGATCAAAAGGTACAAGTATTCGGTCACTACAAAGTTCAGTTTTTATTGTAATGAATGCTGATTCGCACTCAGGAGTCCATGCCCATTTCACCTGTTTTTGCAACAGACGTCGTAGCGGAGTAGTGACTGTTGAAGCATTTGGAAAAAAACGGGCATAGTGAGAGACTAGCCCCAGAAACCGTCTCACTTCTTCAATATTTGAAGGACGGGACATCTCCTTCATAGCTTGAATTTTCAGGGAAGATTTCCTGATTTTGTTGAACTCCACTTCCCGACCCAGATATTCAATTTTTTCCTTAAAGAATGAGCACTTTTGTTTGTTAACATGTAAATTAAAGTCTAAGAGTCGTTGAAGGCAGGCTTTTAGGTTCTTCTTGCATTCGTCCAAGGTAGATCCATGAATAATAATGTCATCAAAGTATGCTTCAGTTTTTTGCAGTCCATTTAATATTTGAGCAAGTATTCGATTGAATTCTGATGGAGCTGTCTTGACTCCGAAGCTCAAACGGTTGACACGGTATGTTCCACGGTGTGTTGACATTGTTTGAATAACGCTGGACTCATCATCAACCTTGAGATGGAGGTATGCTTTATATAGATCAAGTTTGCAGAAAAATCGGGAACCACGTAAGCTATCAAGAACATCGTCAATTTTTCTGATTGGATAATTAGCTTTGACAAGTCGTTCGTTAACACCACACTTGTAGTCAACACAAATACGAACCCCTCCATCAACTTTTGGGATGACAACAAGTGGGGATCCCCAGTCACTGGTTGGTACAGCTGAAATAATTCCTTCAGCTTCAAGAGAGTCAAGTTCTTTGTTAACCTTATCCAAAAGAGCAAATGGAACATTTCTTTCACGATTAAAACATGGTTTTGCTCCTTCTCGAAGGTTCAGTGAAACTGTGAGACCAGGTATACATCCAACCTTTGGTTCAAAAATTGTTTTAAATTCTTCATATATTTCATCAATTGAATTTGTGAGTTCTATCTGGTGAGTCTTAACTAGTAGGTTCATGTTGTTATCAACTTCAGAAAGTTCTATTCCCAATCTTCTAATCCATTCTCGACCAAGGAGTGCTTCATGACCAGCAGGAACAATATATAATTCTCCCTTTATTTGTTTTCCCTTGTAAGCTATTTTTACCAATACTTTTCCTTCTGGTTTTACAATATTTCCAGAATAAGAACGAAAGGCTAAGTTAGAAACTTGAATAGGAATGTCCAAGTTCAGATTGTCAAAATCATCTCTTCCAATAAGGGAAAATTTGGCTCCACTGTCTATTTCGAATTGTTGAGGTTTTCCATTCAAGAACACTGAAGCTATGTATTTATCAGATTGCTGGTTCATCTTGAATAAATTGACAACATTAATTTTGTTTAGTCCTTTTACGTAGTCATTGTAAATTTCATCATCACCTTCGTCATCATATTGTGATGTCTGTTGATGTACAAAATTGGTTGAACTTGTACGGCTTGGTTTTCTCAATTCATTTCGCATTGTGGTCAAACAGACTCTTGAAACATGTCCTTGTTTTTGACATTTGTCACATCTGAGTTTGAATCTATCCACTCTACAGTCAGTACTTTTGTGATTGTCTTTACCACACCTGAGACAGAGATTTTCAATTCCAAAAGCTATGAAATCTGATTTACTAAATTGGTAATGCCGTGGTTTTGGTTCAGAATGATCATTCAAAAACTTTTTGGAAGGAGTCCTTGTAATTTTGTTAATTTTGCAGTCATTGGAATGTACACAGTTACAATCATGATGTTGTTGAAAAACTTTACTTTCTATTTTTGATGCTTCAAGTGCAATTGCTTTTTTCAGTATGTTGTCAAAATTGGTGGAAGTTGTTTGTAAAATTTGTTCTCGTATCCAATCATCTTTCAGTCCTCTAACAAATTGTATACGTAGTAAAACATCGGCAGTTGATACTGTTTGTTTGCATGTTTCTGCCTTACATTCAACCAAGAATTCACAATCAGTTATATCACGTTTTAGGTTAGTTACAAAATCTGAAATTGACTCGTTCTCTTTTTTAAAAATATTCAGAAAATAATGTTGAGAAATAATCGGGCTCTTTTTTGGAATTAGTATCTTTTTTAATTGATCCATGAGTGTATTGTAATCGAGTAGTTTTATAGGTTGCTCAGGACCCAACAATGCAGAAAGCTTATTATAATGTTCGCTACCAATGGATACGCAAAGGAGTTGAGCGATTTGTTTTTCATTTCCTAAGCCTTTCATCTTATAGTAATTTTCGAATCGTTCCAGGTAGTTTGAAAATTTTTCCCGTTGCGTATCAAAATTCTCAAATGGAGCTACGTTCGAAAGTGCCGCATCCGCAGGCCTAGTTTGAGAACTTACCTCAAGTAATGAAGTGATTTGTTCCTGTTGCCTCTGGAACATAGTTATGAAGGTAGCAAATTGATCTGGATCCATATTTTAAGTTATTTTCCTTCGTCGCCAATTATTATGTTTCTCTAATATGATAGAAATAAGGTGGATGTAGACATTATGAGTTGTAGAATTGAACTGAACTGTTTATTTATAAGTAGTAAACAAGATAGTATAAAGGCAATCATATGATAATATCAATATGAAGAAGAAGATATATAACATCCTCATAATCATCCTTCTCCTACTCCTCCACCTCCTCTTTCTCCTCCAACTCCTCCACCTCCTCCTCCTCCTCCTCCTACTCCTTCTCCTCCTCCGCTTATTCCACATCCTATCCTACTTCTCCTCATCTTCTTCCTCATCATACTTCATCACCATATCTTCTTCTTATTAGTTTTATCTTTTCATCCTTTATATTTAAAGCATATTAAGAGGACTGGAAAAATTCTTCTCCCCTACTTCTTCATCGTCTCTTGTTCTCATCCTTCACAACGCTCCTCTTCCTCCTCCTTTTCCTCATTTTCCAACACCTTCTTCTTTTCTTCTCCTTTTTTCCTTCTTTATCACTCCTTTATTCCATACTCATTCAGTCTGAATGTAGATGCACATTATTGTGAATGATGTTCATGTTTGAGCAAAATATTGGTTGACCAGATGCCTTTCTTATCAAAGCCATTGCCTAGTGATGTCGGTTTCAAATTGATGTTCATCCCACTAAAGAGAGCCGCTTCATGTTTGTGCCATTCTTGACAAAATGGCTTGTTGTCCATCTTTGAGCAACAATGTTTAAAGTGTGTGTGTGGTGTTTTATGTAAGTTTCTTACAGCAGTAAAGTAAATGCGTATGGGTTCTATTGGTGGGGAGACTCCTATGGGTAGTTCCACCTCGCCGTTTGAGCCGTGTTATTGAAAAAATTGTAGACCTACAATTTCAGGTGGGTTCCGAGACTCTTATTTTAGAGCAGGGAAAAGAGTATTTTTTGCTGGCCAACCCAATCGGTCATCCATCGGACCCAGGAGAGCATTGATTATCTAGTCGGATAATGCTACGGCTCACGTCTGTCACTTCCCATAATATATCCCACAGTAATTTCTGATTTTGGCATTTGATTAGTCAAGGACAATCATTTGCTTAGCCGTAGCTGGTATCTGTTCAGTGAGATAAAGATAAGCTACGAACTTCTTAGCCCTCTTTTTAAGGGTGACCGATTGTATTTTTCTTAGATGTTTGCCTTATTTTACTTCTGGTTCTAATTTGAAAAGGATTTTATAAGCTCAATATTAAAAGAAAGTACTGTATTAGAATTATCTTTTAATTATGTGTGATTATACTTAAATTTCTTGGTTGTTTACCCTATTTATCTTCTTCTTATGCAGTGCCTTCCCCTATTTTTGTCTTGTTCTTTGCATCAAATTCTCTTCTCTCTGCTTCCTATTTCTCAACTTAAATTTCTTCTGTCTTTCTTTAGCTGTTCTTAAATTTCTCCTGTTTTCCTTGTTTTCTTGCTTTGCTTTACTCTTCATTTCTCCTCCCCCTTCTCTCTCTTATTTCGCTTTTATTGCTCACTTTGCTTCTATTCTTTATTAAATCTTGTTTCTATAGTTTATTTCAGTTTCCTCTTTTATCTAGCTTTTAATTCATTCCTCCACATGCTTCATTATAACCTCTATTGATCTCATGAAATTCCACAATGGAACACTTAAAATGAAAGAATTACCATTGACATGCGGAGAAAGAACACGTAGTAGAATGAAATGAACCAATAAAACACAATAATGGGAAAATTGAAATTGAATTTTGATATAAGAGAAAAACCACAAAGTAGAAATTGAAGAAATCTGAATAACAACAATTTCATTTCAGATTTACACTCAACAATCTAGCGACTCCCAAAAATCATAAAATTTATAAATTTCACATTTATTTAAATAACTTCCTCACTTCAATGACTCTGTCATTCAAGTGTCACGTTTTGATCCAGTAATGCTGTCAAGAACATGGTCAGTGATTGCATCATTCATAGATCAAGTATGATATCACTTACAAGGTTGTCACTCATATTCTCAAGCAAATAAAAAAGAAAAATGAAACCAAAACCTGCTTGTTATCCAATTAAGTTGACACTTTCTAAGTTGGCACACAACAGAAAAAAGTTTGCAAAAACTTGATAAGTTGATTTTATTGATAAGATCAGGCAACGGCCTGTCTTGAACCGTTATTGCCCCGGTGATTTTCTCCTAAATCAATATTGAAGTTTCGATAGTGATGATGGTGATGATGAAGGAAAAGAAGAAGAACAAGAAGATAAAAAGTAGAAGAAGAAGAAAGAGAAGAAGAAGAAGAAAGAGAAGAAGAAGAAGAAAGAGAAGAAGAAAAAGAAGATATTCTTGACATTCGAGATGTGGTATCAGGCCTTATTTTTGGACATCTGTAAAGAAAGTTCTATGATAAAAAATAGACTACGTTTCATGCAACTATGTAACTTATAGTAAAATAGCCGATTTTGACAGTAACTCTTCAGACCTGAACATTATGTTTTGGTCCAAAGACCGTTCTACGGAAGCGAGGAGTGGGATAGGTTGCAATTACTTTCCTCACTGAGCAAGAGTTGTATCTATGCCAAACTTACCTTAAGAAATACTGAAGCTCCATGCTTAACAGTCCACTTCCAACTTTACAAAGCGTCTGTTTGCACGGGTGAGTGTGTTTGCTATCTACCACACCTCTGAGCTACTTCCTATGTTCAAGCCAATCATTCTACAGAGACGTTTGTAAAGCAACACAAGTGTAGCCTTTTTTCTATCTGAAATGAATAAAACTATTTCACCTCAATCCACTCTGTGGATAAGCAATAGTTACATACAAATACATTCTCACAAAATAAATGAATAAGTGAATACAACCAAGCTTTGATGTAATATAAAAATAAATACCAATATAGATGAAGTTGTATATAGTGATAAGGTGTACAGAAATTGAATAAAATTTTGATGCTTTTTGTATGACTGAGAACCGTATTGATGAATGTACGTTGAGGCTTCCTTAGGTCAGGGGAGACTTGAAAAGCTTCTGAGAATCATGTCTTCCTTGAGTTGAGGGAACCTCAACGTAAGTTCATTAATTCAGACTTGACATTTATTTGCAAATACTGAGTATGCATATTAACTTGCACTTCACAATAGTGTATAGATTCTTGAGTATTTCCGGACTCCCTTCAGGGACTGACACCGTTATCCTTGAAAATATCGTCTGGTTTCCTTAAATCAAGGAATACTTGAGAATCATCCGCTCAATAGCTTCTCAAGTCTCCTTTTTGCTAAGGGAGCATCAAGGTATATCCATCAAGTCGTCAGTCATGCAAAATTCATAAAAATCGTAGATTTTTTAATTCAAGGAAGGATCGAAGAGCATTCACCAATAGGGCTTTTCAAATTTCCCTTAAGTTAAGGAAGCCTCAAGAAAGTTTTATAGAATGCCTGAGTCTCATTTGTATGACAAGTAAATAAGAAAGATTGGCAAGAGTATTGTAGTTTCCTCATTATTTTTTATGTCCGTTTAGGCAGGGTTCACACGTGCTACAATCGCACGATTGTAGCCAGAGCAATTATTCTGACGGGTAACAGCCTTGCCAAAGCAATTACAAATACAAAAAACATAAAAATTTCAGATATTAAAATTTTTTAAAGTCCCAAGCTACTGTAATCATCCTCCTTAATTCAAACCAACTTTAATTTTTCTCCTATCACTAAAAATAACATTTTTATGCTATAAAATAGATCGACCTTCATGGATCACTTGTTATAATTGCAACTTATGCAGTTCAAACGAATATTCTATAAAAATGCTATTATTCGTGATAGAAAAAATCTCAAGTTCCTACGTATTTACGACAGTGAGCTGAGTACGCTAGGATTTAAAAAAAAATAAAAAATCCAAAATTTCATGTTTTTGTTGTTGCAAGCTGGGTTAAAACGGTAATGACTTTGGCTACAAGCTTGCGATTCTAGCAGAATCGCCTACAGGCTGGCTACATCGCAGCGAAGTGTAGCTAGTGGGAACTGCACAATCTGATCCTGTACTCTACTAGAATAGCGCAACTCTCGATAATTGCTCTGGCTACAATCGCGCGATTGTAGCACGTGTGAACCCGGCCTTAGTCGGACTTCAATAATCAAGAAAGTTTCGTTTCTCACGTGTGTTTAGCCGGGTATCAATCAATGATCAAGAAAGCGTCGTTTTTTACGTTTATGTAGCCGGGTTTCAAGCAATAATCAGGAAAGTGGCTTTTTCCTGTGCAGTGCTTGCAATTTATTTACGAGCTTAGAACACTTGGCGACATCATTTAAGTGCAGTAGCAACGAAATGGACTTAGCAAAAGGGACTTATCAAGTATGGGACTGATCGGGAGAGTGCAGCGTCCTGTTATTGACGGTCATTTACGGATAATACGGCGGCCGGACTATCAAACGGCTGGTAGCACACACACCAAATCACACTTGAAATGCGGATTTGCTGTTAGCTTCCTATTCAGATAACGCAGTCCGACACTCTTAAAGAATGTCTGCTCAGTAAGTATTGACTGCCATTATCAGTACAGCTAGCAATTGATAACAGTTATAGAAAGAGGAGAATAGAGAAAGAGAGAAAGAATCAGTGAGTCAGAAAGAGTTAAAATTAGCGGAAGGTATTTCGCTCTACTTCAATGCTCACTCTCTGCTTACGAATCATCATCGAAAATCAAATCAAAATTATTCCTTTCCTTAAAAGAACATACATCATATTCAATTATTCTGACAATGTGAAAGAATCAAAGTACAAATTAAAAATTAAATTTTACAATTAATAAGAATATGCTGAGATTGTACATGAATATACAGTATTATGCAATGGAAAGGTAGGTAGGAAAAAATACCTGCATAGGTGTGATAGGTGTATCTTTAATCTTTATAACCATACAATCATCATACTTCAATCATACTTACCAATCATCATACTAATCCTACATTAATCATTCATATTTACTACATTAGTCATTCATATTTACTATTTTCTTTAGATTATTCCACATTAAATGCCTGCCTCACAAGTATCCTGAGTGGGAGTCTTGTTTTTAAACTGTAGTTGTAATTTAAATAAGACAATAAACATTCACATGCCTCGTTGTAGTCAAAAATTGATAATTAGGTGCGGTATTCAACAAAATTTTGCCATATTTCTAAAACAATATCTAAAAATGATTGAAACTTATCACAATTTATAATGTTTTGCTTCCTATGTTTGGCAGTACATAGGTTATCACTTTGTTTTGCTCGTAGTAACGACAGTATTTGAAGATATCAGTAAACTACCAGTTGAACTGTCGTGGAAGAAGTAGTTTTGGGCTGAAAAACTGTTGTTAATGGATTCTCTTATGTAATATGACTGCTATCCAGTATTTGCAAGAGGGACTTATCAAGTATGGAACTTATCGGGAGAGTGCAGCAGCGTCTTGTTATTGACAGTCATTTACAGATAATGCAGCGGCCGGATTATCAAACGGCAAAATCAATAAACAGTTTAGATTCAACCTAATTCACTAAAGAATCTTAAAATCAGGGAGCCTCTAACTAGTCTCGCCTTTTTCACTTTGTTTGAGCGAAGCTCTCACTTACTCACATACATTATGTGAATACATAAGGTTTGCGAATCTAAGATGAAAGTAGGCCTAAAGTATGATCTCTCAATTAATAAATGAAAACATAGACTGTAGTACATAAAGTATAATAAGTGTTGTATCATTCAACTTAAGTTTATTACTTCCTTCTAACTTGATTAAAAAACGAGTTGTAAGTTTTGTTTCAATAAAAAATATAAATGTATTTAGTAATGCTACAAGTTTAGGATGTAGCTTATTAATTTTGTTTTTATGTTTGCAAAATGTATTTAAATTTCAAAGCTGGTAACTCCCATAAAGGAATTCTCGGGAGTACCTAATTTCTCAAACAAAAATGTTCAATGAATAGTATCATTTAATATGTAACTATGTCTGTTTTATTTAAAAATTGTAATGTTCTTTTCGAGAGAAATAAATTTATTTATTATTATTATTATTATTATTTATTACTAATATTTATATTCACTTGACGTCCATTCCAGAAATTGATATAATGAAATGAACAGACTAAGAATTCAAAATAAGAAGAAAGCGATTTATTTTACTAGTTTGGTTTCCAAACGCCAAAAGTATCAATATTTGTACTTTATACTTAATACTATGGTGGTTTACAATTACTTGTATTAGTTATTTTTTCTCTCCTTTTTATCTATACACTGTAGTTTCATATCATAACAATCGACTTAATAATATTATTAATAGCTACAATGATTAGTGACAATAATAGGCTACAATAATTGTGTAATTACTTGTATGTTCTGAAAAATATTATAGTGTTATATATGTGTAATATATAGTGTATATTATGTTGTGTTGGTTTTTCAACTCTCCAACAAGGATGAACAATTTCTCTCAGCTGTTGAAAATTAAACGTATCAAATTGTTCAATATCTTGCCA
The DNA here is from genome assembly GCA_948455865.1 of Conomelus anceps. Taxonomy (NCBI): domain Eukaryota; kingdom Metazoa; phylum Arthropoda; class Insecta; order Hemiptera; family Delphacidae; genus Conomelus; species Conomelus anceps. Next base: position 17,511,314 of record OX418224.1, read on the forward strand.
AATAAAAATCAAAATAACACTATAAAAAATCATGTTCTCAAAGTAATTAGTTCGAATGTGGTTTCAGATCACAAATTGCAAGACACACTTTCACTCCAGAGGCTTGCCAACTCAAAAACTTGCATGTCAATACTCAATTTGATGTTGCTGCGATGCCGATCATTAATCTCAGGGCTTTTTTAGCGCGTTAAACTTCGCAGCTCACATAATTCAAATTCTTTTAATTTATAAACCAGAAGATTGATTTACCATCCTGATTGAGTTATCTTGGTTATGAGGAAAGGTAACAGAAAATGTAGGAGATTATGAATATATCTATAACTTTTCGATGATCTATTTGTATATTCTGAAAAATGTTATAGAAGACGCTCTTTTGGTGATTTCAAATTCATTTGAGAAGAACATAAATGTAGGTACAATTTCTCATACGTACAATAGAACTAGCCCACTGATGTTTTACAAAACTAAATACTTGATGTGTAATCTAATATCATAACTGACACTGTATTTCTATTTAAATTATGATTTTAACTCACAATGGAGATACAGAAGGAATGCATTTCACTTCTAAAGAGGCTAATGAAGCTTCTCTTTAAAGGTGATCTGGTTGAGCCTTCATATTTATTATCATTCATAAGAATAGCATATTTCTTTGAAAGAAACAAATCATCTCTAATACTTCAATTAGGTATAATAACAAGTGATTACCAAGTAAATGATGTACAGATTCAATTAATATTGTTTTATAAACTCATCAGACATCTGAAATCTAATTTGAGCAATCAGCTGTCTCGCAAATAGAAAACACAGCCTTGCTGATGTGATACAAAGTGAAATTTTGTGCAAAACAGACATGAAGTAGACTACGCGAATTGCATTAAGGTCTGATTAGGTCTGATTTTTTGCGATGGTGATTATCATTGACTTCATCGAGTATTATCCTCTGTGCTAGCACCCTTATTCTTGGGCGTTAGGTCTACTCTTCACAGAACTACTAGTATTTAAGTTGTTATGAAAGCAGCTCGTGTAGGCTTTCAATCATTCAGCTTCTCCTAAACGTTCATGTTTTTCGGCTGCACCGAATTTCGTAAATGTCAAACGCATAAATTAATTCGCCAGAAATTTATCGTATTTGATAATTTGTGTGTGAATGGTTGCACTCGTTTGCTCGCGTTACTTCCTCAGTAGCTGATACATAAGGGGAACCTGTCCGACTGTTTCAGTTTTTTTCACTCCAGTCTTGGGTGGTCCCTGGGAGAGAGACAAAGATAAAGATTGTGTGAAAGAGAAAGAATTTCGCCTCCAGTTATCGGACATCTTTCATTTTTAGTTTGCCGCCTTTTTTGCCGATTCACCCAGTGCTACCAACTTATTCAAATTGAGTTTGCAGTTCACCAACACCACCGGAACAGTGGTAAGCTGTCTAGTAGGCTGACTTATGACTACATTTTTCTTGTCTCAAGCCTAGGCAACTAGGTCCAAAATGCGAGCAGACAGGTGAAATTAACATTAGCTGAGTTATAGTCTAGGAACAGATGTTCGTAAATTTTATTTATATTCCCATTCAAAAGTAAAAGAACTCATTTAGGCGTGATAGTTTATCCACACCTTGCTGACCCTTTGATCGTGAACGGCACTTTCTCCTATTGCAAAGCATACGTCACTGTTTGGGAGCCGCCTCCAGTTAATGCAATAGATTAACAGAGACCTGTCCACATGGGAGACACTTGTTGCAATGAAGCTAGAGCTAGGAGAAGTTTCGCTAGTGTAGATTATGACCAGAGAGGAAAGGACAGAGGTAGATTTTGTATAGCGGCTGAAACACTGTAAACCGTGAGAGCTCACCATCGACTTCATTTGTTTGGTGATGCATGTGCGTATAATTTTTGCAGCTTATTAACTAGTACAGCACTATTCATCTGGATGATAGTTGCTCTATCGCGGTACCTACACTTTATTTATTCTACTCATTTATGCTCTATCGCTCTCTTGGATTGGTTACTAGGATAGGCTACTAATAGCTACTGAAATTTGCTGGAGTATAAACTGTAAGATCTGGTCTATTAGAATTACTTCCACAGATTTCATAGAGAAAAAGTATTTTAATTTTAATCACTCTAGGATTGACTGGAATTTACACTGATAGATATGATCTGTTAGAGCTGCTCTCACAGCTTTTATGGAACAGAAGTAGTTCTGTCGCTTTAGGTGTAGCTGGAATATACGCTGATGGATCTAGTCTATTAGAGCTGCTCTCACAGCTTTTGTAGAGAAAAATGCCTCTATCGCTCTATGATTAGCTGGAATATACGCTGATGGATCTAGTCTATTAGAGTTGCTCTCACAGCTTTTATAGAGCAAAAATGGCTTTTTCTGGAATATACGCTGATGGATCTAGTCTATTAGAGCTGCTCTCACAGATTTTGTAGAGAAAAAATGGCTCTATCGCTCTATGATTAGCTGGAATATACGCTGATGGATCTAGTCTATTAGAGTTGCTCTCACAGCCCTTATAGAGAAAAAATGGCTCTATCGCTGTAGGATTAGCTGAAATATATGCTGATAGATCAAGTCTATTAGGGCTGCTCTCACAGATTTTATAGAGCAGAAATGGCTCTATCGCTCTCTAGGAGTAGCTGAAATATACATGGATGGATCTGGGCTATTAGAACTGCTATCACAGCTTTTGTAGCTCTATCGCTCTGGAGTGACTGAATTCCACACAAGGTCTACTCTATGCAGCCCCAAACTACTCTATGCAGCTCTGTACTACTCTATGCCTACTCTATGGGTGCTTGCTCAGAGGAGAATCTACTACAGAGGATAATCGTCTTCGCAAAAGCAAAGAAACTTGCTGTGAAATGGTAGTGATCACGCTGCTGCAATCTGGCATACATTGTTCATTAGCATGTTGAGTTAGATTTTAAAATGATTTTCTACTATTGTTTATTAAGTTGAGATGAATGAGTCAAATAATGTAACGAATGAATTCACTTGTAGCCTAGTAGTAAAGCTAGGTTCAAACTTCATGATTTTTGGGTGGTATACAGGGAAAATTGATCATTTAAATGGAAAATATTTGAAAATTAAATTAATAAGAATGCAAGACAGGCAGTTGTCTATATGCCACACGTTTTGTGTGTCACTTCCATTGATTGATGAACGTACTTTAAACCAGTTGTAAATTGAGTCTTGTTTGTTCACTCTCCCTGAATGTCTCTCTCATTCGTATCTCCATAACTGCAACCCTCGCACTTTTGTGCTCAATTGAGAACCTTCCAGAATTTACTATCGTCTGTGTGATTGAGACATCAAGAATGTTCTAGAATGTAGATGTAGAATGTGCTACAGGCTTCTTTCAATTATGGGAATACTTCATATACTTTATAAGAAGATGTCCAAGTGAACACATTTCAGTCAGTTTGTCATTTGACATTTGATCTCTCCAACGTACAGACCGGTGGCAGACCGTGTGACAGTGAATATATCCAGTGCTGTTGATAGACAGTGTATAATTTATATCCAGTGCAGTTGATACAGTGTATTTATCCCGTGCAGTTGCTTGACAGCGTATAATATCCAGTGAAATTGATTGACAGTGTACCTAGAATATACTTTTTTGGTTTTAATAATAATTATGTTCTATTTAGTTTTAACTTAAGTACAACATCATCACCAACCATTTCATCCAACTTTGTAACACATCACTTCATCTATCACCCAGGCTTAAAATACTTCAGTAAGTTGCCTTTCTACAATAAATAAATAAAAAAATGGACATTCTGTTTACGCATATCAAGTACAATTATTGGGATTATCAAATACCGTAACAGACTGGGTTTTGTAAGTGATTAACTGTTGTTTTTAACATTTATTTTAGTTCATTGTACAGCTTAATGAAATAGTTGAAGTGATAGCCGCGAGCCGTAGCAGGTATCTGTTCAATCAGATAGAGATAAGCTGCGTTCTCGTAGGTCCTGTTCGTAACGGTGACCGATTAGATTGGCCAGCAAAAAAGACACTGTTCTCTGCTGTAAAATCACTTTCCGGTGGTTCGGAACCCACCTAAAACTGTAGGTCCAACTCATCAATCACTCAACTCATTACCCACGCGCACATCTCAGACCTATGTGGGCTACATCCTCCAAAAAAAAAAAAACTAATAATTATTGATTGGCCTATTCATAATGAGTAATTAAGTTTTGTACATAGATACCAAAAATTCAGTATTAGCTTAACGTTATTGATGTGTTTCCCCTTATTTGTCTTGTAATTGGTGCATGTTATAAGAATAATTTGTGTAAATAAAGTACGAGTGTTAATTTCAAGTATTACCAGCCTTATTTTAGTTGTGGAACCCGTAAAAATATGTTTAGGTCTTCGAAGAGCATGATAAACAATCTGATTTTTGCCGAACTAAATTTATTCAAAACAAGATTTGATTGATTAATCATTAGTAAATCTTTTTCTAAAGAATTGAGAATACAAAACTTGAATTAGAGTGATAGGAAGCAGCATTATGAAAAGTTATAAGAAGTAGCTTATCACATTCATTTGATCGAACACATCTATCTCAATGAAAACATTTTCGTTTTTGTAGTCAAACGATTCCGTCGTTCGTCCCTCAGCTTCCGTATCTGTTGAGAGGACACTGCTAAGAGAAGTGAAATTGGAGAGTGATTTAAATTGGCGTAATTATTATGATTATTATTGGCATGATGCTTATCAATGCCACCATGATCACTTTTCTCATTGAAGAAATGCCTACAAGTCTCTGCTACGCCTCAGGCTACAGCATTCTTTTTAATTGGACATCGTATCCGAATGTTACTTTCCACTTGCTGGCTCTTTCTTCTTCTTATTCCTCTCCTCACTCTACATTACTTCCTCTTCTCTTTTGTCATTTACTCTAACTAAGCATTTCTCCCTACATACATTAATTTCTTCAAACTTTCATCAATCTTTCCTTCTCACTCATTTTTATAAAAATTCAACTTCAAAGTAGCTGTTTTAGTTTTAATCACTATGTCGTGGTTCTTAATAGCATGCAGTTAGGAAAGATTCTTAAAAAATCATAAACTTTGAACAAAAATTCCCAAATACTTTCCTAGTGAGCGTCAATCCCAATCGCGTCACAGTACATTAAGAACCCTAAATTTTAAAAATTCATCAATTTTGGGGAAACTAGAAATATTTTTTTTGTACTCAACTGGGTCCCTCAACGTACACCAATTTATAATGTCTTCGTTCACATATTTCTTTTTTAAATCATAGGTTCATTTTCAAAAAACATCAACTTTGATCTTTGGTTATTTCTTCTATAGTTTTTATCCTCACACGTTATAGGACCTAAGTTGCATCCACAGAGGATATACACTGAACTAGAAGGTGTAATTTGGTGTGTTGTTGGAGAATTTATGACAACCTTTCTAGGCAAGTGTCCGGAGCCTCAACTGAACATGTGTGCCAAATTTTTGATTGTTTGGTTCTCGAGAAACGGTGATGCATCAGTCACTCAGTCAGTCAATAAAATAATCCAATTTAAACATTCTTCAATCACCATCATCCAACTCATTACCCACGCACAGGTCTCAGACCTATGTGGGCTTCATCCTCTCTCAAATAAGAAAAAAATATTCTCTTCCTTCTCCTCCTCTTCTTACTCCTCCTTGTCCTTTTCCTGCTCCTCTTCTTACTCCTCCTTGTCCTTTTCCTCTTCTTCTTCTTCCTCCTCCTCCCACTTTTCCTCTTTCTCTTCCTCACTTCCTTATTCTTCAACACCACCTCCCCCTTTTTCACCCTCTATTTCCCTCTACTTTCACACACAGTATTCATGAATGAAATCTCCTTACTAACAGTAAGGCAGAGTTATGCAGCAGCTATCGCACTATAATATGACGTCACCAAATGAGGCCTTGAGGCTTTCTCACCTCTTGCTTTGCCATTTGCCGCAGCCGCCTTCTAAGACATGCGCGTGCGTATAGACGCGACATAACAAACGAGCAACGAAGCATATGGCCTGCGGCTTGAGTCGCACACTGTACTAGTCAGGTAGGCGTGCTCTGTAGTGTTGGCTCGTGACAGTCATGGCCAGGAACAAGCATCAATCGAAGTCTCAGCTCTTTGCTACTTCCTCTTGGTTCCCATAGAATAAAGCGGCTTGTAAACGGTCAATATGCTTGTCGGTGAATACAGACGGTCAATATCCACTTTCGCATTCTGTACACAATTATTTTTTAATCTAAACTTTATCCAATATCCTATCCATGTTTTCCAATCTTTGGCTTTTCCTTACATCTTTTTATATAAGAGTTTTACTTCGTATGCCCTAATTATACAGAGCCACTTCAGTCGTGGTTCAAAGTTTGCTTTGCTACATCAAATTTATATCTTATTATCATTTATTTATTCTTGTCAACTTGTATTTTTTTCGTGTATTTTTTCATTATTTGTATATCTTCATGTCAATAAATTTGTGTAAACATTCCAAATCTCCTCCTGCCTCTGCCCTTTCTTTCCTCAACAAGTGAGAAAAAATTGCATCCAGAGAAGTATAATTAAGGATAGAATTATTTCATCATCAATTACCTTTTTCTGAATGAAATCTCTTCTTAGGATTTATCTTCAGTAGAAGTAAATGCGTATGGTTTTATTGGTGGAGAGACCCTTGCGTGTAGCTACACATCGCCGCTGTTATTAGAGACATGGTGTACCTACAATTTTATGTAGATTCCGAACCACCAAGAAATGATTTTACAGCAGGGAAAAGAGTCTTTTTTGCTGGCCAATCCAATCCCTCACAAAGAGAGCCCAGGAGAGCGTTGCTTATTTAAGCAGATTGAACAGATACCTGCTACGGCTCACAGCTAACACTTCCCTATCTTCAGTGATTGTACGTATATCTGAATAATTGCAGTATTTTCCAGTGGTGTCATTCTCCCTCAAAATCTTGGGCAAACATTTAGAATAATGCTCATGAGGGTCTCGACCCCTGAAATCAGGATTTTTGTGGAGAAGGGGTAGGAAGGAGGGGCAATCTCGCAAAAAGGGTGAGTAAAATCCTAATTTTGACCAACCTCACAAAATCCCCAGCTTAGAATTACTCCTGCCACAGATTGGTCCATTTGCTGTTCTATATCCCAAAACAACAATCCAACGTTGAATAGATTTGTAAGCATTTGTGGAGGTTTATTCACTTATCAATCAATTTATACATAGTTCTACACACTATAGAGATGAATGGAGGTTAATGTGATCACCTATCAAATGATGACACTAATCATTTACTTTTCTTTTTATACAACTTGATAATCTTTGAAGATACATATTTTTTACAATATAATATCAAAACAATCATTGTATTTTCATTCAAAATATTATTTTCACTCACTTATACTGTAGTGACGCATTTAACTTACAAAGAGAATCTTCATCAGCCTCCCTCCAGTATAAGTGAGTAAAAATCATAATTAAAATAGAAATACAGTGGAAGTTTTGATATTAGATTGTTTATCAAGTATTTCGTCATGAAAACATCACAGACAATCACTTTTGTTTTATCGAAATAGTAACTTTCCATATAAGAGAGACATCGGTGCTTCACTTGCTTACATGAAGGAAACTCCAATTGTGTACTTTAGATTATTTGTCATAAAACAAAGAAAATTATTATGCAAAACTTATTTCAAAATATTCACAAATACTTCCCAACAAACGAGCATTGTATTTTATTCGATTGCAATACACAATACGATTTTTTACACATTGCAATGCTACGTACTATTCAGACATTCACTGCAAACTGAACATAAACTAAGTAGGGCAGGTACCCACTTGCTAAAATATGCGCTAGCTATGTGTTAATCAGGCGTGGACACGCACTTGGACTTGCGTTGGTCGGTAAGTGTGGACCAGGCCTTTGGAGGCCCTGCGACACACCGCGGGCCCCAATTCAAGTCACGAACTGAAATGACTGTATTAAGTTGTAATAGCGCAATGGTAGCCGATATATACATGTTTTTTGTAGCTCTATATCTATGGATACTGATGCTCATAGATATAGTAGTGGGGATTTTGTTTGATATATAGCTCCAGTAACTGAACACCGTTCAACAAAAATTTCAGAACAAAACGTACATGAAATACAGCAGGCATTGGATATATACATGCAAAGTGTGGCCTTATATGTATGGATATTGATGAACATAGGTATAGTAGTGAAAACTTTATATAGTATATAAATCTAGAGACTCTAGACCCCGTACAACAACAAACATTTCTGAACAAAACAGACAAGAAATAGAGCAGGCATTGGCAAATCCAGACTTATACTTTTGTGAGGCTTTGTTCTTCAGTACAGGTCGTTATTCGTTGCCTAAGCTTACATTTTTTAGGCTCATAAGCGGAGAGGCCTGTTTTATCGCATTGACTATCAACCATTGTTCTCTGGTCATTCCTATAGGCTTGCGTGTTTTCCAGTGGAAACTTGACTGACTGAGCTCTGAGCTCTGACTGAGTTTGTGGAGAAATATTTTAAAATTATTATTATTGTGCGAGTAAGGGAGTCCCATGTGAAGTTTTTGTAGAGAAAAAATATTTGGTATTGTTAGAAACGTAAGAAAAAAGAAAAACATTATTCTACGCTACTCGTTTTGTAAACACCTTTCCGGTTTCACTTGTCTGCACCAGCGAACACAAACACCAATGGTCTTATGGCCTTATGTGTTCGCTGGTCTGCACACACTGCAAATAAGTCGTAAATTAACTCTTGTTGTTTCTCTTTTTTCTCGAATGTCTTTCTCACTCTTATTAGTAAAATGTATGTTCTAGGGTTTCCAAGAATTAGCCAGAATGTTCCAGATTGTACTATCAGTTTCCAGAACTTCCTGGAATACTTTCAAACAGAAAGCAGTTTTAGTAAACAGTAGTTAAGTTGTGATATCAATGTTGGTGTGGTGAAGTGACATAGTGGCAGACTTTCTTTACTGTTTATACAAGTGTACACATAGCCTACTCAGTGCTATTATTGTAATTATAAAAACTGATAGACTGTGCTTCGCATAAGTGTTCCATTTTCTTATTGAGTATTCAACTGCTTTTTGGATATTTATTTTTAATTTATTGAACAGTTTATTGAATAGTTATTTATTAAATTATTGATCGGCTTATTGACAGTAAGTTACTAGTTTTTGTAGTGATATAGTAAATTTATTATTAGCTGAACGTTATTGATCGGTTTGCTTCTTATTGGTTTTTCTTGTGTGACATAACTGATCAGTGCGTGTTGTAAGTAATTTGTGTGAATAAAGTTCGAGTCTTAATTTCAAGTGTTGCCAGTATTATTTTAGTGATAGAACCAATAACAATAAATTATTGGTGTCAAAAAAGAGAAGCAAATATTACAGTGAAATTAAGTATGTGGGAGATAAGAATAAAGAATGCTACTCCTGGAGAAATATTTCACAATTATTGTGTAAGGAGGGGAGCTTTCACAGAGAAAATGATAAGTATTTTATAAAAAAAGAGAAGCAACTATTAGAGCGGCATTGAAAATGTGAGAGTTTGGAAGAAAAACCATCGATATAACTAAAAATCATGATAAGTGAATGATAATTGAAAGTCGAAAAAAGAATATTTTGAATTTTATCAAAGAAGCGAAGTAGATTAGAACAATAATTTCCATTTCTATTTAATGATGAAGGGAGGAGCCATACATATTATTTGAAGATATTGTTAAGTGTACTTCGAATGATTTTTCATGTTTTTCTTTTCAATTACTATATTATTCATACTCAACTTTACACCGCAGGTCAGTCACCACAAATCTAATTTAATCTGTGATGTTTTCCATGACGAAATACTTAATGAACAATCTAATATTAAAACTGACACTGTATTTCACTTTTATATAATGTTTTACTCACATATATTGGAGATGCTTGATGAATGCATTTCACTTCTGAAAAGAAGCTCCGTTTCAGAAGTAAAATGCATTCCTCAAACATCTCCAATATATGTGAGCAAAACAATCATTATATAAAAGTGAAATACAGAGTCAGCTTTAATATTAGATTGTTCTAATTTAATTGGAGTTTGGTATTTGATGATCCATATCAATCTGCGAGTATGAATTGTTTCCACTCTTTGACTGACAATTAATTATTGTTTTGCATGTCAGTTGAAAAGTGATAAAACATTTTAACAATATTGTAGCGAATATGAAATTGGAGTGAATAGAGAGGAAGAAGGCACAGTGGTTCTTGGCGTTATCTGCTATGTAAATGTTTACTTTTAATTAATTTCTCTGCTTTTGACACTTTTATAGTGTCTACTTGGTAATTTGTTGAATGTTCTAGTTGTTTGATTAGAAATTAATGGAGTCTTATCGAATATTGTAGAAAGTGCTAGTTTCTTTATTTATTTATTTAGAAGATAATAGAGAAATCTAGAGATATCTCAATTATGATAAAGTATATAGAGGAAGTTTCTTGTAAATGAGTTCAGTCTTGTTTTGAAATTCGTCATGATAAACAAGTGTGACAGTTAAGTAGTTCAGTTATTGTTCTACGTTGATAAGTGGCAGTAGTGATAGTTCGCGTTAATACAGACAGTGAAATCCCGTTGGCGCTATTACAAACCATGCAATAATCTTTCGTTGTCTGTAGTGATAATTCTCTTGACAGTTCAAAAGTGATAATTCTTTTATCTATTACTGTATTGACGGACTTGTGCTACGTAAGTTAATTGTTCTTCCTCGACGTTTCTTTTTGAGTATTATTGGACAGTTTATTGTACAGTTATTGTTTAATATTAGATCGACCTTTTAACTTTTAGTGATTGATTCGTGTACAGTTCATTGGAAACTCATTATCAGTTGAACAATATCGTGTTATCTGTTTTTAATTGCTTATTTTTCTGTAAGACATTACTGATCAGTGAGTGTTGTGACTATTTGTGTAAATAAAGTGAAAGTGATAAATTTAAGTGTAACCAGCGTTTTTTTAGATATAGAACCCGTAACAATATGAATGTGCGGTCAGGAGTGACCTGAAAACTTTTACAAAAGGCCTAAGCCAGCCAGGTTACACATAATATTTTCTCAGTAATATGAATTGATAAAAAGCTCTCATGCAATATACGTAACACCTATAACACTCGCGGATATCCTGAACCAACTCATTTCTTACTAATCACACATTGGAGCACTCATTAATCCATGCTCCATAAAGCAGTCCATTACTTATGCGATGCCTCCTGAAACGGGCCTTGCTTCGTTCCATGCCTTCCATATTTACTTTCACGATCCAATCATTCATCAATCTCGAGCGGCGATCTAGATGGCTTTGGCTGAGGCATCGATCGATAGAAAATTATTATTCACAATAGAAAGTAATTCGCCTGATGGCCAAAGCAAAGCGAAGCAAGAGAAGCCGCTAGCTCTGTTTTTTATTTTCATTACATAAAATGTGTGTGGACCGGTCCTTTACTATGAAGAGGAAGAGACAGAGAGTGAGAGAGAAGGAGAAAGAGCAAGAGCGAGAGAGATAAAGTGAAAGAGAGTTTTAAAGAGAGAGATAGAGCAAGAGAGAGAGAGAAGGGGGAGCGAGAGAGATGGATAGATAGAGAGAGAGAGAGCGAGAGAGAGAGAGAGAGAGAGGGGGGAAGCGTGGGAAGAGGGTGAGAGAGAGAGTAAGAGTTTGTGAGAGTGAAAAGAGAGTGAGAAACAGTGAGGGTGAGTAAGAGAGTGAGAGTGAGTGTGAGAGTGAGGAGATTAGATTAGATTAGATTACTTACTTTATTCATGTAGATTACAAAATACACAGTCTTAGATTCTAGTTTATGATAGTTAAAAATATATAAGTACTGTGATTATTGTTCTATGAATTTTACAAATCTAAACTAAAGAATTAATTAACGATATGAATACAGTATAAGATGCAATTTGATAACAATAATATGATTCTGATGTATCTACATGAAACGGCGAAGTTTGAACATCAGAGGGTGAGAGATAGAGAGAGAGAGAGAGAGAGAGAGAGAGAGAGAGAGAGATTGATTGATTGATTGATTGTTTGTTTTATTTTTCTCCTGGCAAGGTTGAAACCATTTGGTTCCCTCTAACACCTAACCAGGCCAACACAGTTACATAGCATAATTTAGTAGTCTACTTCATTTCATCAAAATTAAAATAAAAAAGAATATTGCATTACAAGATAAAAAAAAAATTGTTTTCTTTTCCTTTTCAAAATAATCTGTCCATATTGAAAGTTCATAAATTTATAAATGTTTCATATTAAATTCACTTGAATCGTAAAAATCACTTGGAGAAGCAAATTAAAATAAAAAAGAATATTGCATTACAAGATAAAAAAAAAAAATTGTTTTCTTTTCCTTTTCAAAATAATCTGTCCATATTGAAAGTTCATAAATTTATAAATGTTTCATATTAAATTCACTTGAATCGTAAAAATCACTAGAAGCAAAAAATTAATAAATAAATAAACTGTTCACTTGTGAATAAAATTTCAAATTAAACTTCATATCTTCTTAACAGTAGTTCTTTATAGAGTTTTTTGAATTGCGTTACACCATTTGCATTTGAAATGTTTTCATCCATTTCATTGATTATCCTTACGGACATCGCAAGGAACGAAGCACCAAACATTGAAGTTCTATGTGTCGGAACTTGGAGCAAACGATGAGCAGCTCTTGTTTGAAAGTCGTGTACATTACTCATCCTTATGTATTGTCTATATAAATAGATCGGAATCTTCTCTTTTAATATAAAGAGAGAGAGAGAGAGAGAAAGAGTGAGAGAATGAGAGAAGGAGTGTGTGAGAGAGAGATAGAGAGAAAGTTTGGTGAGAGATAGAATGTGTTGGGAGAGGGTGAGAGAGACAGGGAGAGTAAGAGTGTGTGAGAGTGAGGAGAGGGTGAAAGAGATACAGAGTGAACGAGTGAGGGTGAGAGAGATTGCGAGAAAGTGAGTATGAGTGAGTGAGGGAGTGGATGAAAGAGAGGGTTGGGAGGAGAGAAAGAAAGACAGAGTGAGAGAGCGTGAAAGAGTAATAGAGTGAGAGAGTGAGTGAGAGTGAGAGTGAAAGAGATAAGAATAATTTTAGGAGAAAGATTTTTATTTTTGAGGATAAAGCCCACATACCGTGACTTGTGCGTGGGTAATGAGTTGGATTTTGGTGATTGATGAGTTGAGCCGACAGTTCAAGGTGGTTCCCTAACTATTGGCAGAGAACAGTCTATTTTGCTGGTCAATCCAATCGGTCACCTTTACAAAGAGAGCACAGGAGCTCCTAGCTTGTCTCTATCTGATTGAACGGCTATCTGATTGAGTGGCTATCACTTCTTCAAGAGAGACAGGATGAGAGTTACAGAGAGTGAGAGCGGGTGAGAGAGGATGTGAGAGTGATAGAGAAAGTGGAGAAGAGTTTAAAAAAAGAGCCTACCGCTGGACGTTAGCATCATAATCTGTATCGAGAAGGATGTCTTGTTATATTAGCCAAGGATGTCAAATGTCTATAATTTAGATTTTAATTTTAGCCCCATACTTCTTTGGAGTTCATTTTTTTCTCGCGGCTATGCTTTCATTCAACAGTCGAAAAGGGATTTTACTTCTCTGCAAATCAATTATTTCAACTTTCTAACATTCATCAGAGTCTCCACTATTTTAGGTGTGATAATATGCAGTTGTCTGTCCATGGAATGGATGAATTAGATAGCAGTCAATTGGACCAGCTGAGTGGCATATTAGGTAATTTTAAAGATGAATCCCCTTCAGAGATAGACATTTTTTGGAATTTCAAAAGGCTTGAAAGAAGTTTTTTAAATATTCAAAGAAAATAGAATTTAATGATGGATCTCCTTCAGAGATAGAAATTTCCTTTTAATTTCAACAAGCCTTGAAAGAAATTTATCCAAATTAATTGAGGTTGGATTCTATAGGCTAACAATGATTTTTCTAGCTAAAATGATGATCTGTAGAAGACAGGTTAATAACCAGAATTCTGTGACGAAATTTTTCACGAAGTAACCAATAAATCGATATTATAAATTTTTCACTCTAAGAACGAATCTGTTCGAAATACTTCTAAAACTATTTATTATGCAATTGAATGAATTATCTTTGAAGTTTTCCATGACGAAATACATGATGAACAATCCAATATTATAACTGACACTGTATATTTCTATTTGAATTATGATTTCTATTCATTTATACTGGAGATACTGGAGGGGAGCATTTACTGATAAAGCTTCTCTTTAGATTGAATGGATTATTTTTAAAACACACTTTCAATGTTGATTCATTCAACTACATCTCTATCTAGCTCTTTTATTTGAACAAAGGAAATTTCAAACTTAATTGAAAAAAAAAAATCATTCAAGCCTGAATCACTTTTTAGTACTCGTAAAACTTTATATAAAGTACCATAGAATCTTCAAATTTGCATCTATGGACTCTTTAGAATACCTATTCATGACATGAAGGATGTTATTTCATATGAATGAAGTTTATCCAACCTGGCCATTCACTTGAATACACTTCCCTGTATTTCAATTATACCACCAGTGTAATAATATATTTTCAAACATACTGTAAATAACTTTTTGAAAGTAATTGAAAAATATTTGAAATACTGATAAATTAAACATTTACTTATTTGTGTGACAGGTATTCGCATTAGTGCGATTTTGATAAAAAACCCGATTCTGTAGACCTCTAACTGTGTCTGAGGAAGCATTACATCAATGCAAAATAGCTATCACTCGTATAAGTGAGTAAAGTATTCACTAGTAAAGTATTTTTAACAATTATTCATATTATTCATGAATATTAAGTAGAAGAGTATTTATTATTTAGTTACTCATAGACAGAATTACAATGTTGTGAAGATACAACAGACAAAGCTCAAAACTACTCTCTTCACACATTTTGTATAATATGTTATATTGTCCAAAACATTGAGATTAATTTACTTTAAAAATTCATATTCACTAGAAAACACTTCACTCTAAAAAAATGGTTCTTTTTCACGTAAAGGAAAGAGACTACGGGAATATGGAACTGCATTATCAAGTTTATTTTTGTTCCACGAGAACTTTTTTCTATTATAATATAAATTATGAACATTTTGGCCTATATTCTGTAATATCATCACTATTGCATTTATAAAATTCGGGAGTACTGCAATCATTTTTCAAAGAACCCTGTGTTCACGGTGGAAGTTTATTAAATATTCGTTAGCGTAAAGCACTAGCACTAAAGCATGTTACACACACACTCTTTGACAGTGTAATTACAAAGTACCACAAGCAATGATAACCTGAATGAATGCGATGCAATATGCAACTAGGATCACATGCAATGATAACATAAATATATGCAATTTGCAAAGGGTGCGAATTTGTGGAACGGGGTTAACTTTGAAATAATGCACCGCTAACCGCTAATATATTGATGACAGTAAACGCTGAAATTTATCGGGTACGAACTAGGTGCGGAAAGCTGGACACAAACCGCTAGACTAAACGGAGCTGGGTGTGACTGATATTTATTATTAACTCAAGCAGATATAGTTCAACTGTCCTCAAATATGTTCTAGACCAGACACGGGCAAACGTTTTTAAGGAGGGAGCCAAATGAAATTATGAAGGGGTGGGTCAAAAATATTTAACAATACTTAACTTACAATACGTACTTGATATATTTTTTTAGATAATATTCTTTTCCATTCCACTTCCACGCGTCCTTTCTTGCAAACATTGCTTGAGTTTTTTTGTTTTTGTTTTCTGTTGATTACGTCCTAGAGACTCCGGTAAAAGAGAATGGGACAAGTCAGATCAATAATTACAATCGTAATACAATTTTATACTCTAATTACCATAATTACTATATCAATTAGTTAAGGTGAGGATTATCTTTGAAGTGAAAGAACTCTTGTACACTATGAAAAGCTTTATCAACTAAATATTTTATAATTTGTTTTTTAAATATTTATATATTTTCAAGACTAAAAACAACTTCGGTAGCTTGTTGTAGAGTTTCCTATCAATATAACTAGGTTTTTGTTCGAATAAGATACGATTGTGACCATCAAGTGAAAATTTCCTCGACTTCTTGTATTATAATCGAGTACGCCAAGGTTCTGGTTTATATCACTTTTTTGCATATAAAGTAGCTCCATGCCTCCATACACATGTAAGCAAGGTCAAATGTGGTTTTTAATCAAATTTGCTCGACTGGTGTAATTTATCCAAAAATTTAGGTTAGGTTAGGTTTTAATATTGTGGTGCTTGAAATAGCTCTAAGTTAAGTGCTGGAATGGACGAATTTTTGTCCAAACTTCGCCTTTTCATGTAAATTTATCACTTAAATCTCATTTCATAAGCTCTGCTCATAAGATCATTATTGCTAATATTTTAAACACAATGTAAATAGTATCAACCAGGACTATTTTCTATTTGATGTTAAGAATATTGTATGTATGTACACATTTGAAAAATTTGTAATTTTATCACGAATAAAGTACTTTAATCTGTATCATAAGAGCCTAAGAAGGCAATGGTCCAACTGAGAGAATAAGCATTTCAGACAATCTAACTTATTGACATCATCTGTTAATAAAGTGAAGGGAGAGTCCAAGGGTGTTCTCCTGGGGGAAAATTGACATTTCAAAGCAGGAAAAAACTAAGAAGTTTTTCATTATTACAAACCACCCATGGAAATCAATTCCTTCCTTGAAAGTGAACAGAAGTAAGCTGGAATACGTTCTTGCTTAATACTTAGTATGGCAGAGACTTTGTGATCTGTTAACGACTTTTACAAGAAGTACATGTTCATCTCAATAAATCTGACGCTTTAAGCACGGACGCATGTTCGCTGATCTTATCTGGTCTTAATTTGAAGTGTATTAAACCTGCAGCATTGATGTAATGAATAATAATTAGGCTGAAAACTCCGAATTAATTTATTATAATCAGCTAATTTACATTAACCAGCGTTGTAAAAGAACGACCACGCTACCGATGGAGTGCCAACACTGTTTTTCACGTACTTTTTATAAATTTCACACTTACTTGCTACTTTTTTATACTTTTCCACATGCTATCTACCTTATATAAGTTTTGCTAGAGGGGTAACGCACCCTACTGAGCCTCCAACCAAGAGTGACCCCAAAAGAGCATACAACAGAACTTGAAATCGTTCAGTATCTCTTCTAATACCCGGAAGAGTCTATTTATTATGTTACAGATGACTACCATACTATAAGCATAATGAACATGAGTAGAAGTTGTCATGAAAATACCATCCCAAATCAGGAGTCTAATCATGAACCAATAGGGTATTATTCTCAGAGGGGTTCATCCAACATTGAACTGACTGTATTTCTTATTGGTTTCTAGTTTTACCAATTCACATAATATAAACATTGAGAAAAACAGTGTCAGTTTCTATTCAGATTGTTCAATAAATATTTCTAAAATATTAAATATTTCTAAGTATAAAAACATTACAGACTAGCTTCTTGTGTCAATATAATTATTGCAAAAAATGTTGAAAAACAACAAATTAGATTTTTAATTCTGTAGCAACCTCTCTGTTTCTGAACATTTAATTATTCAAAGTCTTGTATCAATATTTATTGATGTATCTGTATTTTACAAGTTAGTGAAATAAAAATATTCTCTTCTCATATCATTTGTGAATTATCCACAAAACCTGAAAAGCCCCCGTTTATAATTTTATCATCAAACGCTTCATCTGGTTCTAATATTGAAGGATTAAATGATGTGTTCAGTTGATCAAATAAGCACTGTTTAACAGTAAATTGAATAAATATGTTGACTTTTTTCAAATATAGTCTACAGATGTCATAACTGTTATTCTTTTAAAAAATTCCTATATATTGATGTGGAGATATTTAGCACTCAACCTTTCTATTGTAGCCCTGTCTCTGAGTTTTTTTTCAATTATTAATTGTTTTAGGTGATTAAATTAGATAGTGAAATTAACAGTGAATAGTTGTGACTGAATCTGTTGATTTCCTCTCTGAACCGGTATAATTTTTTCATTATTCTAGAGAATGTTGGCACTATAGAGCTCCCAGCTCACATCTGGAGCCCAATCTGGAAAAAGTTCTTTTATAATAAAATATTCAAACAAGAATGTATCCATAATAAAAAAGCAGGGAACTCTCCAAGTATCAACAACTTATTATGTGAATTGCGAACAAAAAAATACTCCGATAAATAAATAAAATAACTCCGATTTATTTCCTTTACATCAAAAATTTATGAGGCTGACATATCGATATGTAAAGAAGACCTGTACAAGAGAAAAAAATAGTATTTTTCAGTGGATTCCAATTTCTTCAAACTTAGTATTTGGAGCTTCTCTGAGAGTTTGTCAGAAGAATTCTGCATACAAACGATTAATAGCTCCGATAAAAGAATGTTAAACAGGATCATTTATATCGGCTCTCATCTTGGAATCCCAAACTGAACTGGAACAAGTTATTTGATATGTTGTAACTTGTTCTTTTAAAAAGGTTCCTCAGATCTGGATTAGTAATTTATGACGAATTTTTTTCAATACTAGAATTTTTCCCAACATAAATTCAGGCCAGTTTGACATACGGATGAGGCCTATACTCAGGTTTACACTTACTTCAAACTTGAAAAAACATGTTTTTGCCCATTTTTAAATATTTAAAAAATAATTACTGCAGTTATCAACTTCTAACTTGTTTTATTCGATGTTTCACTTTATTTTACAAAGAAGCTGATAAAACAACAAGTGAAATTAAGCTACTACAAATCTCTGAGTAAAAATTAATGGGGCTAGCTGCTTCCGCCATCTCTATATCTGTAACGGAGCATTTCCGGATCTATGTTTACGTCCGTTGAAAGTATGTTTATGAACGTTTTTCATTATTTTGTTTTGGCAATAAATTCAATAAAAATTCAATTCAATTTTAGTGCAACAATCCCGCAAAGTTCTGGTAACTTAATGCGAATCAACCTGTATAGTCGAGAATAAAAACTTAAAATAAAGAGACAGGATGATAAAGAAAAAGGTGTGAAAGGGGGACAAGTATTAATTGATTATTAACAGTGATTGCTGCTTGCTGTTAATTATTCTATCGAGGATCTAGAAAAAAATCAAACATTGAAGTGATAAAAAGTATCTGAGATTGATGTTATATAATAAGAGCATCTAGGTGACTAGGCCTGTATCTGTGCAATAGCCTACAATGAAAATTCAGATGAAAAAAATTTCTTCTGCTCAGGGAAATCATAGCCGTGAGCCATAGCAGGTATCTGTTCAATCAGATGGAGATAAGCTACGTTTTCCTGGGCACTCTTTGTAAGGGTGACCGATTAGATTGGACAGAAAAAAAGACACTGCTCTCTGCTGTAAAAACACTTCCTGGTGGTTCGGAATCCACCTAAAACTGTAGGTCCAGCTCATCAATCACCAGCATCCAACTCATAGGTCTCAGACCTATGTGGACTTCATTCTCAAAAAAAAAATTAATATCGAATTAAACGGTCGGTGCTCGTTCAACCCAAGGATTGCCAATTATTTATCTAGTGAGAGAGTCAGGTATGTCAATTTTAGATTTACGGTATTAAAATTGGGCTGGTAGGTCTTGAAGGAGAACATGGTTCAATATTAGAAGTTGGGGGTAATTGTTTGATATTTTTTGGCCTTATAGGGGAATTGAAGTTTGTTGCACATTGGATGAAAAATCACAGTTTTATATTGAATATAACATTTTCAATGAAATTACTGGTGAACAAGATTCATACAAAGTATTAAACCAATATTTGTATTGGATTAAATTATTGTTAATATCTTCTATTTCACATTACATTTAAAAATGTTCAATTTACCATGATAAGAAGACAATTTCAACTTTAAATTATTAATGAACTGAATAATGTTCAATGTAAAAATAATAAAACTTTATTATTTAAAAAATAGCAAAAATTATTTGCAAAGTTATAGAAATAGATTAAATATTAAAAATTAAAAAAAATAATAAACTAAATATAAAATTTAGAAAATTCTAAAAATTATAGAAATTACACATTATAGAAATTGTAGGAGACAGAATCAAAGGAAATAGGTTGATCCATGGCAAGCTTGATTCAAGCTTATAGATTGAAATTCTGTAAGTTTAGCTGTCACTGCTGAGTGAGGTACTGATCCATATTATTAAGTTTGAAACACTGTAACTACTGTGTCTTTAGATATAGATTATAGAAGGTAAAGGATTCTAGATTCTAAATTCAAAATAAAAATTCAACAGCACAGTCGATAATCTTTATCACACTCCTTAATGGCCTTAATTAATACACATTTCAAGTTGATAGAATAATTAACCTACTAGAATTTGACACAATAAAAAAATTTGCTTTGCATTTTAATCAAATGTTCATTCATCAGTAAAATAAACAGTAAATTAAGTGAATGAGCGAAAGTCTGTAAGAAAATACTTCCAACATGGAATAGGGGAAGCAATCTTACACCACCACAGATGCTCTATATCGTCCTCAGGAGGATATGAGGAAGAGAGGAGAGTTGGACCCGCGCACAGTAGAATGCGCATTGTTACTCTTCTGTTGACGGTGTGAGTACTGGATGAATGCTTCTATGTGGTGGGGGTGGATAGCAAGGGATAGAGCATCGGACTTCTCTCTCTGCTGTCCTTCCTTGTGTTGGAAGTATTTTCTCACAGACTTCAAGTAAGTATGTTGTTTGAACAAAACTGTTATAATGTTGGAACTCTTCATATCGAGCTAATGAATCTTGTGAAGAGTAATTTAAACATCGAAATATTCAAGAACTATTGAGAAAATAATAAATTAGTTGATAGAGATTTTGATGATTTACAAGAGTTCCTTTCATAGTTATTCACAGGTATGAAGCCTCCTGCAACTGTTAACTCTTGTATTTCTGTTGGTTCTGAATAATGCAGTGTGGTACTGGTAATCAACCTGGGTGTTCATTTTTGAATTTTACACTCCATGTCTGAAGTTTCCAAGAAATAATCTTAAAAAATATGTTTTTGGTGTTATCCAACCATTTCCCATTCTTGTAATATTCACAATGAGCACTTCTATCATTAAATACTTTACAATTACAATAGATTGTTTTCTCATTATAGATTACAGAAAGGCTTGAATTAGTCATCAGTAGTCTAAAATCACAAGAAAATATAGTATAGCAAATAAGAAATTATGATAAAAATGTTCAAAAACAAAAATATATAGTTAAAAAAAAAATGCTGATAAAAATGTACAAGAAACAGTGATGAAGAGAGAATGTATGTGCAATAGAGTAGGAAAATAAAAATTTACAAACGAA
The DNA here is from genome assembly GCA_948455865.1 of Conomelus anceps. NCBI lineage: Eukaryota > Metazoa > Arthropoda > Insecta > Hemiptera > Delphacidae > Conomelus > Conomelus anceps. The sequence goes on from OX418224.1 coordinate 17,532,702, forward strand.
ATAATGATTCATAAAGGAAGAATATAATTCAATGTCCCAGAGTAAGAGAGAAAGGCAATTAGTAAGAGAAAGAACAAGATAAGAAACCAGTTGGCATGTTACAATAATTTCCGTTTTGCATTCGACTCGATTTAAGTCAGGTCTCGTTCTCAATCAATTAGTAGGTAGAATAATTTGAATGCATTTGTCCATCCCGCTCTAATTGCCATGAAGGCGGCGGCCTTTCTGATGTGACGTCACAACTGCATTTGCATAAATAATGCAATTCGTTCGTGAACAGAAAATGCACTTCAAACGATGTTACCGGCTCTCATGAACGTCATTCACAAATCTTGAAAAAGTAAATGCAATCCTGATTGTTTTTAACCTTGCCATAACTGTTCATCTATTTTATATTTCATTCATATTTTACTGAGACTTTCCTACTCTAAATCTGAAGTAGTTTTCACATGAGTACTAACTGTATAATATTCACATTTTTAAATTCTACATTTGCAGTTTCCTATCAAAGTGGCAGATTTTTTTGGGAATAACCTTGTTTCATAAATGTGAAGAGGGTTTTCAGTAGAAAATACTACCTTCAACAGATTTTCTTTTTTAAATTTTGTTTTACTTCTCGTAATTTCTTCATTACCAAGTACAGCTAGACTGCATCAGGGTCAGAATTATGATACTGAACGATTCTAATAATCATTCTTTGATATGAGTAGTTGTAGATAATTTTTTAAATGGATTGTAAATAATCTTTTTGTATTTCATGTTGTGTTGTACTCCTTAATTGTCAATAATCCTTATTTTACTATAATGTAAATTTTTCATATGCCACAACAGTTGAACTCTGCTGTTTGACTCTATGTGAAACTATGGTATAAATCACGTATTGGGTCTCTCCACCAATATAATATTGACCTGTAATGCAATGGAGCACTGTCATTGATGATTTATTTTTATATCTGTCACGCCCGCATGGGAGGAGCTCCAAAACTCGATTGTTGTAAGTAATGTAAAATGATTATTAATTATGATTGTAAACTATATGATTCATTTATTAATATAAAAATAATTGTTCTACTGACAAAGTGATATTTGGTGACATTAGATGAGGCACTCTGCATTATATGTCACTAACCGCATGGGAGGAGCTCCAAAACTCGATTGTTGTAAGTAATGTAAAATGATTATTAATTATGATTGTAAACTATATGATTCATTTATTAATATAAAAATAATTGTTCTACTGACAAAGTGATATTTGGTGACATTAGATGAGGCACTCTGCATTATAATACTGCAGCTTGTTAATTTTTGAATTAACCATGTAAGCTGACTTAACTCGTTTTTGGTTTACAATACTTAAAACAATTTGTTACAACAGTTTTTGTTTTACCACAGCCATCGTTGCAATACATGCAACAATAAAACCACTCCAATATAAAGTTTCATACTTTATTATCATCTCACCACCATTTTAATCCACATTCACCACCGCTAACTTAGAAAACAATATCAAAATCTACGACCTGAATAGAAGCTGACCAGTACTTCCTTTAGTTGCATAACACGGTCAATTACATGCATTATTATTGTCCAACACTGTTCTAAACACAGTACATCAACTGCTGTTGTACAATAAAGATCCTACAGCTATAGTAATTGTTGCCAGTGTATATTAGCATCATGATAATGTTGAACGTATGCCCGTTTATCCAAGAGCGTTACAAGCCAATGAACGTAGCAATCATTTTCATGCTTCATTTACCTAGAGTACTTGCTCTTTGATTCAGAGCTTTTTATTCAACCTAAGTTCACTTATATCCATTACTATATACCTATATACCTCTGTGCTTTTTCCTAAGCTGAATACTCTTATTTATATCACTATACCTGTAGATACAAGACTACTCTTGTCCAATGATCACCTATATATAAATATATTTTTTGCATTGTCTTCACTGTTCTATGCCATCTAAAGCTAGATTATTTGTGCACATTATTACATTATTGTACAGCATTTATTGCAGATATTTGTATCTCTTCCATCTTGCCTGAACGCTTTCATCTTTCAACTTGCAACATTCATGGAATATAATTATGGAGGCTCAAAGTTGAAATGTTTTGGTTTTTGGGGCAACTGAGTGATTTTAAATACCTATATAAAAAATCTCTTCTTAAAAAAATTAGTTTGAAAAAACTATTTGTCAAATTGAAATAAAAATACAGTTTCTCATTCTATTCCTCAAAGTGTCTTTCAGTTACAGAAAATTTATCAAAAGTTTAAGATCAAAGTTTGAGCTCGTGAGATCAACTGCCCCCAAAAACCGAAAAATTTCACCTTTGATAGAACCCACCCCATATTTCACAAAATAATTTTCCTCACAGTAATGGAAAACATTTTGAAGCCCCAATAATATCCAATACAAGAAACTTCGAAAACAATTATGACCAAAAACCCTACTGCCTGCTTACAGCCTCAAGTTATATACTCATTAATCTATAGTTTTATCAATTTTAGGTGTGATGTGGCTTTTGAATTTCTATTATTGCAACATTTTTCACAAAAAATGTAAATTTGACAGCATTCAGTCTCACTGATTATTTTCTACTTATTTATCACGATTATAAACATCATCAATATACATTTATTAACGCAAATATACATACAAAAATAAGAGAAGGAAATGTTTTTTTTTTAGTGAAGTTTTGTTATATTTTATCAAGTTTTATAAGTAAATATGAATTTTTAGAGTGAATCAACTTCAATGTTTTGGAAAGTATAGCATAATCTAAAATTGTGAATAGAGTAGTTTCATAACTATGATTTATAACTGCACCTTTAGTTTATTCTATGTTGATTGCTTTACGGTATAACAATAATTTTTCATCAAATGCAGTCACAATTGCATGCCCCATGTGCTTCTTCCTGCAACTAGGGCATGCCTCAAATATGTAGAACCGATATTATGTACAAGACAATGCAGACACATTTACAGACACAATTTGATAGAGATCAGCTTTCTTCTCCTAGTTATAGACAAGTTTTATTAAAGAACAAAGACAGTTGAACTGTAGTAGTTTTTATCTCACTTTCTGATTTTATGGCTATCATGACAGACGGTCTTTCGTAACCGTTTATGGCTTATGGCTAATTGTTCGCTCACTGGAACTCCAAGACTTATGTCGTGATTCCGATCAACTCTATGATTACCTATTTCTTCTAGTATTCTCAGTTTTTATCTATTTTTCCAATCATGTCCTCCAGTTAATCTCCATTCTTCCTTCTCTCTTTTCTATTTTTTCCCCTACTCCTTCTCTAGTCTGTTTTAATTCATCACTTCCCGGTGGTTCGGAACCCACCAAAAACTGTAGATCCAACTCAAAATCACCATCATCTAATTAATTCATTACCCACGAACAGGTATCAGACCTATTTGGGCTTCATTCTTCAAAAAAAAAATCCTGAACAGATTTGAATAACTTTTTCATTGTCACCAAAAGCTGATGTAACCTGGAAACTGCTCAATTTATTTTATAGACACCACAGCTATTTCACATTCTCTTTCTCTCTCTTTCTCATTTTCTTTCTCCCTATTCATTCTCTAGTTTGTTTTCAGCTTATTCTTGACCATATTTTGATAATTAATTTTTGTTCCTGAGTCACCAAAAGTTTATTTAACCTTGAAGCTCATTAGAACTGTAGGCCTACTAGCTTAATTTCTTGATTATAACCAACAGCTATTTCTTATTTTTTATCTCCTCTTTTTCTTATTCTTTCTTTGTAATCTTTCCCCAGTTTGTTTTCAGCTCATTCTTGGAAAGATATAAATAATTTTTTCTGAATCAGTAAGAGCTGATGTGACCTTAAAACCCATCAAATTTATACTAGCTCAATTTCTTTCCTATGCACTACAGCTATTTCTCATTCTTTTTTCTCTCTCATCCTCTTATTCTTTCTTCCAACTTTTTCCCCAGTTTGTTTTCAGTTTATTCTTGGCTAGATCCAAATAATTTTTTCTAAGTAAGCTAAGGTTGATGTGACCTCGAATACCATTGAAACTGAACTAACTCAATTTCTTTTTATAGACACTACAGTAATTCAAATGAGCTTACAGAGGACGTTTGAGTTATTTATGGATACAATTTTCTTATTGAGACTAAATGTCTCAAATGAGTTTGAAAAGTGCACTCTAGTTATTTATAGAAAATGAAGTCTATTGGAAGCAAAAATTGGTCTCCAAGAATTTATCCTGACTTTTATCTAGCCGTGCACAGTAAATTGAAGTCTACTTCACGATACTAAAGCCCAGTTCCATTGTTTTCAACAGAAGATTGATCCATTTCAACCACCATGTAAGAATCCTTTGTTTCCTCTCATATGCTAGGAATTTAATGGTTAACTTTAACCACCGTGTAAAATTTGCGTCCAGTATTGTAGGCAAATTGAAATGAGATAAATTTGGATAAAATGGGAGTTGGTTTCAAGCACAATGTGGAATTTGTTGAGGACTATAGTTTTTATTGCATGCTATGAAATTCTTGGGATCAAATTAGTTGAAAACTTCGCATTTATTTTTGTGTTTCATGACTCCAACAGAAATTTTATGTTGAGAGTTTTTTCTATAGAAAGTTAAATGAAAGATAAAAATGTTCAACTCCATAGGTATAGGTGACATACATGTCACTTTATGATAAACAATAGGCTAATCTTTAAGCATTTTTTTCATATTTTTCTATATTTTTCGCAGAATCAACGACCATAATAGCTGAGCTTTTAATCTAATATTAAAACTGACACTTTATTTCAATTGAATATATGATTTTCACTCGCTTTTACTAGAGACACTGGAGGAATGCATTTCACTTCTAATGAGAAGCTTCATCAGCCTTATTATGGAGATAATATAAACATAAAATGGTTTGAAAATGCTCAAACCAATATTGCTTCCTTCAATAATTAAATAATTATTGTCTATTACTATACATTGAAGAACATTCCCAACTATATTCTCGTGGTCCCTACGAGAGCCACTCCGATTCCTTTATCAATTAAATTAGTGATTAAATAATTATTAATTAATCATAAACTCATTTTTTGTATATTACTTTTTGAAGACTCCAGGCATAGAGTGAAAACAAGCAGCTCAATAATATAAGGTACTTATTATCAATGCTTTATAATAGTTACCATGAATAGTTGAGGCTTGAAATAAACCTGGAAGGAGCTCTCGTACACCGTAAGAAGCTTCAACTAAATTTTTCAAATTACCTACATGAATACCTTGAGACCTCTTGGAAACCTTTAAATTATTCAGGACACCGTTTGGAAGGTTTTTGTATTCATTTTTGATTGTAGCTCTCAGTTATTTTGACCTCAGTTAAACTTCTCACCCATGTAAGCTATTATCTTATTTCTCTATGATAATCAAGATTGGCGAATCAATAATCGGATGACAAGTTTCCTATTGATATAAATTGAGGTCAGATCATATGAATAAACTTTCAGCAACGATTTATCAATTCGAATATTCCAATCCACATTGTCTAATCTGGAACATCTTTAGTTGATTATTGATCCAATCCAAAAAACCAAGGTATATTTTCTCAATACTTCAAGGTAAGTACAGTACTGTTTATTGATGTTGATGGGTTTAGAATTATGATTAAATAGTATCAATGACCAGTGACAGACAATACTTATAGGCAATCCTAGAATTGGTATTGCCATTTTAAACCCTCCTCCTCATTTTGGTTTCCTTCTTCTTGTTCTTGCTCTTGCTCTTGTTCTTGTTCTTGTTCTTGTTCTTGTTCTTGTTCTTGTTCTTGTTCTTGTTCTTGTTCTTGTTCTTGTTCTTGTTCTTGTTCTTGTTCTTGTTCTTGTTCTTGTTCTTGTTCTTGTTCTTGTTCTTGTTCTTGTTCTTGTTCTTGTTCTTGTTCTTGTTCTTGTTCTTGTTCTTGTTCTTGTTCTTGTTCTTGTTCTTGTTCTTGTTCTTGTTCTTGTTCTTGTTCTTTTTCCTTTTCTTCTTCATTATTTCCTACTTCTTCCCCCTTTTCTTCTTCTCCTTTTTTTCTACTTAACAACATTCAAAAGTGCCATGTGAGCATTGTCAGTAGATGAATGTGGACAGGATCAATGACCACAACCACTGACACATGCATCTTGTGTCATAATAGTGTTGTATAGTTTATAGTGTAATAGTGTGTAGTGCATATAGTACTGTGGATGCCTATATAGAGGAAGCCGACACACTTTTACCTCTTACCCTAAATGGAAGTTATGCAAATCATTAAGCTCAAGCCGAGTGAGCCACTTATCACTGGTCTACCTATCAATAAGCTCACACTACTCGTGTGTCAGTCTTCATACTTAGATTCTCAAATTAAAAAAAATAGGCAAAACTCATCAAAAAAGTAAACTTTTTAAAATATGTTTAAAAAAAACTGTTTTATACACTTTAAAATGTGCCGGAACTCCCTTACGCTGTTTTCAATTTCTTTCTTTCACACCTATTGTTTTTGTACCTAATGCTTGTTCAGAGTTATTGCAGAGCTATTTAAAAATAAGAATCAGATTAATTTAAAACATTCTTTTCTTCTAAACTAGAAAAAATAGAAATATAATTCTCAATTTCATAGAAAGAGCAAAGTTTAAATTTTAAACTTGAAGTTAATTTTAAGCTAGAAGTTTTTTTTGGAGGATGAAGCCCACATAGATATGAGACCTGTGCATGGGTAATGAATTGGATGATGGTGATTGATGAGTTAGACCTACTGTTTTAGGTGGGTTCCGAACCACCGGGAAGTGATTTCACAGCAGAGAACAGTGTCTTTTTTGCTGGCCAATTCAATCGGTCACCTTTACAAACAGCGCCCAGGAGCTTCGTAGCTTATCTCTGATTGAACAGATACCTGCTACGGCTGACGGCTATCACTTCCAAAGCTGCATTGGTGCTGTTATTGTTTATAAATTGTATCTCAATAATCAATGGCTACAATTGTATGGCTGATGATGCAGATGATGTTCCAGAACTCGTCATATCGTAGATTGAGGATCTTTAGTTTCTTTTCTTCCTTAATGTGGATTCCTGTGAGTTCGAAAACACAATTTTCAATTAAAATATGCATAATACAAGCATATACCAAAGGTTATATTTATTCAACAAGACCAAATAAATAAATATAATAGAATGTGAAAAGACAGCAGGTTTTCAAACTAAAACTTATATACTTATTATAAATTTAATACTTCTTCACAAACTGTAAAATGGTTACCTCAACCTCTGAAGGTTTTGTTCACGTTTCACTGGAGAATTGCACTGGGAAAATTAAGCTTGATTTTTTTAGTTGAAGAATATTAATTTTAAAAATCACTCAAAACAAAGAAATTTCAAAAAATTCAAAGAAATTTGAAATATTTGATTAGCAGGCAAAGATTTTTTATAAATTTCTCAACTTGACTGTTATTTGCAACTTCTAATCCTATTATCATATTATTATATTATTACCTATATTATATCATATTATAATATATTTACCTCAACTCTTATAACCAATCATCATTTTAACAAACCTTTATTTTTTATCTCTACCTAAAATTTAAAATGGTTTACGTCATTTTAATTAATATTTCAATGTTCTGATTAACATTGTTTTAAGCGTCACCTTAAATATTGAATATTGAGTGACCCAGATTCTCTTCAAAATATTTATCAAACACTATACCTAATTTTTTTAATGCATCGCCAATCTGATATTCTATCCCCTTAACTTTTCGATTACTAATAACAATTTGACTCCAGTAAGCCACTAGGTAACTTTAGAAAATTACACAACACCCAAGAAGTAGTACAGTGCATAATATATACTTGACCAAAATACACTTGTTTCGAAAGCTACCAAATAAATAACGACTACCAGAGTACCCTCAGTGTATAATTCAATGGTAGCCGACCCATTTAACTTACACTCTGTACTCGCCACAGTTTCACGCAAGCTGCTTTTCATTTATATAAATTTTATTACACTCAGACGCAAAATTAGAAAGATAAAGATGAAGAGGGAGAGATATGGAGAAAGAGAGAAAAAGAGTGAGAGAGATATAAAGACGAAGAAGGAGAGAGACGGAGAAAGATAAATGAACAGATAAGGAGCACTAAAGAACAGGTACGGTATAAACAGAACTAAACCATGAAGTCAGTTGGTGGAAGAGTAATGGAATATTGGATGACATAATTCGATAGTATCAATGAATGTGGCCTCATTGCGCATGAGCACCTTGTAGTTTACATTACGGTCCGTACAAATCTATTTTGTCTGTCCTGGCTCTGCAGGGAACACTTGCATGACAACCTGTTTTTATTTTTCTGTAAGTGTAGCGAGCGAAAATTATTTATTCTCTTTGGGTGAGATTCTGTTGGAATACTTGTTCCTTGTTCAAGTATGTTTGCGAATTTGTGATCCTTGTTTATATTGGCCAAACTCTCACGAGTTCCTGAATAAGAGTGTTTTCCCCCGCATTCAGGCTCTGCGTGATTCAATACTCATGGATAAAACATCGCAAAATCAAACCCATGCTGTTCAATGATGATATTCAAGCTGCTCCTATTTGTCATACATCATTCCACATCAGCATTTGATTTTGCGATGGTGATTATTCTGAAGTATGGGACGCATCACGAGTGCTTGTATTCTAATTCCAGGGAGGCTCCGGGTTAGTGACAGGCAATAAACATTTAAATGTGACAATGAGACAACATGGTGACAATGAATAGGAGGTTAACCCAGCGACCTCTGAGAATGGTAGAAGAAACGTGATATGACTCATTTCACAAGTAAATAAAAATATTTTATAATAATAATATCGTGTGACATGGATTCTGATGGTTTAATAAATGGGAAATCAAACTCATGCTGTTCAATGATGGTATTCAAGCTGCTCCTATCTGTCATACATCATTCCATATCAGTGTTTGATTTTGCTGTGTTGAATATCCCCTAATTAATATTGTATGTTCTACAGTGTAAGAAATCCAAAAGCCCTCTGTATAACTCATGTTCAATGACAGAGGATGATTAATTTGCGTTCAATTCATCACCTGCTAGCCTCGTACAGGGCGATTGCTTACCGTTTTCTCAGCTGTCGGGTACAAAGAAAGAATGTTTGAGTTCATGGGAGCTATATTGTTTACAGGTGAATAAAATACATTTTTGAAAGTCTATGAGTTTGAATAGACCAATCAGAGGCCTTGTTCTCCAGTATATACCATTTACCAGTAATCGAAGAGATTCCCATTTACTAAACCATCAGAATCCAAGTCACACGATATTATTATTATAAATATTATTATTATTATTATTATTAGCCGTAGAGCTCCCGAAGTGGAAGCAAAATGATGACCACTTATTGGACTTTGTGGTGTTCCTCCTGTTCGCCCACCAGCTTTTCATTTTCTGAGAAAAAGCAGCTTTTCTTTCTTCACTCCATCTTGTTCCGACTCTTGGAGCTTTGACCTCTGGAATAATTTCCCATTTATCAATTTTTGTTCTAAAGTTATTTCGATTGGAAATGTCATTATCAGTAATTTTTGCCAGAACTAGATCTTTTTTAACATTTTGAATCCATTCTCCTCCATTGGCAAGCGAAGCTACAATGTATTCTACCAATTTTTTTGTAATTCTATGATCAGGAAGCCTCATGATATGATCATAAAATTTAAGGCGTCTTTAAATAATATTATTATTATTGTTATTAAAATTAGCTTCATAGGGTAGCCACCAGAATACAGATGATTGAATTTACTATTTTACTACTATTCTCACAATATATGTATAAATTACGCTTGTATCTGTATACTGTACTTATATTATTGATTTTGTCATGTAAAAGTGAGATAATAAAAAATAAAGAAAGAAAGAAAGATTATTATTATTATTATTATTATTATTATTATTAGGAAAAGCAGTTCCGGAATATTTCATTCCACACACTCTAAACAGCATTCCATATCACCTAAGAAACTTAAATACATACACTGAAATGAAAAGAGAAATAAAAAACTATTATATCTCAAACCAATAGACCTGACAAATTTAAATATTAACACAATCTACTTACATATTGAAAGCAAAACAATAAAATATATCAATCACCACATAACATTGACATTAAATAGCTTAAACAATTTAATTAACAACACCCCAATATAAGCTAAATTTAGCTTCATGGGGTAGCCACTGTAAAATCGAAATGGAATTCTTCCAATAATATCTCACTTTATTAATGATTATGAAATGAATTAATGATATAGGAATTGCAAAATATATCAATTTTATTGTAATTTGAGATTGTGAATTAATAAAAAAAAAAAATTATTATTATTATTATTACTGTCGATATGTTTATCCCAAGAGGATCACTATCGTCATCATTATAATTAACATTATTACTATCATCATCATTATTATTATTATTATTATTGCCAAACGTGTCAACATATTCAACCATTCTTGAATCCACCTTACCTTTCAATAATTATAGAACTTTGACATTCACTCTTCATAGGTTCCCCTACATTCTTTTTCTTCTAAATCTTCCCCACATATTCTCCATTTCTTTCTACTGCTTTCCTTTTTTCTCTCCCATCATTTTTTCCTTCACCAGTTCTTTCCTATCCTATCACAATTCCTTTCATCTCCTTTCTACTCGTATTTCATTTCTTCACACATTTTTGCAACTGTCTATTGAAACTTGAAACTCCCGTTTTATTGGTGCGGTTTAGAGCAACTACATTGCAATGAGATATTGTTACTAGACACGCACAGACAACTGAGAAAATGCTACAGCAAGTAGAATACAGGAATGCACACTTGATACAGGTAGCAGAATATGTAAACTTCTACCATTTCAAGTATACAACTCCAATGAAATTCGTTGAAATCTGTTATTTTGCCCAATTTGCAGGATTGGACCTGCTATTACAATTTTAGATCATTTATAACTTCTACTAGTATGAATGATAGTAAATAAATAATTAATAGCTAAAACTCTCAAAATTCATTAACGAATGTGCCAAAGCAAAGCTTGAAAATTACGTCTAATTAGTTGATAAAAAAGTAAATGCGTATGGCTTTTATTGGTTGGTTGACCCTTACGGGTAGTTCCACCACGCCGCTTGAGCAACCATATATTGCAAGCATGATGGACCTACAAATTTAGGTGGATTCCAAATCACTGGGAAGTAATCTTACAGCAAAGAAAAGAGTCTTTTTGCTGGCCAAATCAATCGGTCACCCTTACAGAGAGGGCCCAGGAGAGCATTGCTTGCCCAATCTGATTGAGCAGATACCTGCTACGGCTTACGGCTATCACTTCCCTTAAATAAGTTATTCAGTAACGTTACTACGTTTACAAGTTACGTTGAAAGATAACGTATTTCTCTCAATCTGTTTTCCCCTATACCAGTTTGTATTTAATGCAGGATTGCAGGAGCAGACCCACGGAGGACTTATATCAACTAAGGGAATGGTTTGGACCTATATTCCCTAAAGATTACATATTCCCATCCTATAGAAAAAAATAAATGAAGCTTCTTTCTGTAGAAGTGGGAGGTGGGACTCTTGGCAAGTGCCAATTAACTAGGGGGTTTGAGGAGAAAACTCTCCGAAAGTAGTAAATATTACTCTTTGAGGGACAAAGAGGAGACAATAGCTGGATGATCTTCATGAAATAATTGATTATTTTCAATATAGAATAATTATAGGAAAAATTTAAAAACATTTTTATGATTATTAAAAAAATATAGAATCAAAACGTCGTTGAGTGATTGATGTTACTATACCAAAAAATAGAAAACTCTGAAGGAATTTGAGTCAGGAACAATAGCGGAGGAAGCTAGTGATGGAGTCTACCGTCCTTCGAAGGATACCAGCTTTAGATTTCGCCTGCTATAGTTTTGGACGCAATTTCAGAGACTGCAAGATGTTGCAGGGTTGCCAGCCTAGCGCCTGAACATACAGAATTATATTACTTTCACTATCGTTCTTGGCCTTGTATTGGTTAGCAGCGATTCCCAGAGTAATAGAGCGCTGGTTCAGAGTGCAACAGTACCATTATATTATAATATAGTCTTGTTGATGTAGTAGTAGTTCAAACAGTGACATTGCTCTCATAGAGCAATCTAGCATAGACGAACCATCAACTCTCTGATCTATGAATCTAGATTATTGTGTTTAGAGGCTGTCAACTCATTATTGGAAGTGCGCAGAAAAACACAATTTAGTAAAGTGCCGAAATATGCGAGACTTATTTATAGAACTGCCACGAATGAGTTGACAAAGTAATATATTAGTTTATCAGGAGACCACAATTTGCTCAAATTATAAGCTAAGTCCATGTGAATTATTTATGAAGGTGGGGTTGCCCTGTATTACAGTTTTAGTTCGATTAAGATTGAGAAAGGTCTGACTGCTGAATTATTGTATATTGTACAATATTGTATTTTATATAATATTGTATATTGTTTTTATAATCAATGTGGTTGCGACAATATGTTGTATCTCATTCTGTTCTGTATTTCAACATGAAAAGCATCACACATAAAAAAGTTGGACATTTTGCCTAGAATGTTGGAAGGTTTTTTCTTCATACTCTTTAAAATAAGCTTCAGCTTCAATTCAATTAATTTATTTGCATATGCATTTGTACATACATGCTTACATCATAAATATAACAAAAATATTATGCATCGTCAACCAAGCTAAAGCTTATATGAAAGGGTCTATCGATAATGACTGAAGATGAAATTCACATTGATCCATGTGGGTTATAATTCAAACAATCAATTTATTATTCTCAAAATAATACAAATTTACCTTTTAAAAAATCACAATTACAAATTCAATAACAATATTTATATAAATAAAATGTGAATAAACTACTACAGATCAAAATTCTAATACCTGCAAAGGTTTCCCTGAGCACAGGTATGAGTCAGTAAGAAAGACAATGAATGATTAAGTCTAATGAAACAAAAATATAAAAATTGGAAAAAGAAAATTTGAATAAAAAAAAACAACAGAATGAAAAATGTAAGTAAGGAAGAAAATATAGAAGTAACACAAGGAATAAGATTGAAATAAAGGGAAAGATGAAAATGAAAGTCTTCCATATGATTCACTATTTTTATTTCTGGATTTCTTGTTCCATGACGAACTGCGTTCTTAATATTAACTTTTTATGTGAATTTAACGACTTGCAGTCAAACATAATTAAGAATAAGTAAAATTTACTCTACAGAGTAAGTAAATTTTACTTATTCTTAATGAATATTCGACTGCAAGTCGTTGAATTCACATAAAAAGTTAACACTATTTATTCTAATATCAGAATTATTGATTTCTAATTGTTTAAAAATGCTTCAGTTGCGATTTCAAAGAAATTGCTTTAAATAACCTCTACTTCATACTTTTTCCCTCCACTCTGTATACTGTACCAGCCCTTTTAAGTAAAATTTGTTAAATTTTACAAAATAAAATTATAATAATTTTATAGTGGAGTGGTGAAGTAACTGAATTTATGATTGTATCATATACTCATACTCTATCAATTTACTGATTTTTCAATTTCTCAGAATAAAATAATAATAATTTTGTCGTGATCGGGAGAGGTAACTAAAATTTAAGTTTTATATCACATAGGCTACAAATTAACTTGAAATCACAGGGAGACAAACTGGAACTTTTCAAGTTTCAATTTTTTTAATTGAGCCAGTTGTTCAAAATTGCGACTTTGGCCTAGGGCAACAACAAGTGTGAATCCGCCTCTGACCTTACTATGCTTCTTTGTAGAGAAAACGTATCAATTATAATAAGTTGATCGACCTAAACATCCGTGTAGTCAAGACTTGCTATGCTTCTTTGTATGAAGAAAGTATACCATTTCTGTACAGTCACCCAGAACACGGAAAGCTGTGTCAGAATTAGCGGCTTCAGGAACTAATGCAGAGCATAACTGAAGCATAACGCCGCTAAAAATATGCACCGAAATGCAGCACACTAATCTGCCTATGTTATCTATGCTTCACTATGCTGCTATGCTATGCGATATGTCTAATAATATTCAAAGCGCGCAATTTCATGAGTAGAAAGCGCAAAGCTTTGTCAGCCTTCACTCAGCCGAATCGGCAATCGACGGCGGAGAAAAATGGCCACAAAACGCTTAAAATTGAAATATATTGAAAAAAAAAACCCCGCTCAAGATTACATTATTTCATGTTTATTTCTTGTAAGAGAATTGCAAATTACAGTCGTTGAAATGTCGAATCAAAATATTAAAAATACATTAAAAACGCCAGATTAAATGTAAAAATACCAAGGCCTACATCAGAAATACATTGAGTAGCCTATTTTGTTCTTCATATTTTATCAACAAAATTTTATCTTTCAATTTTTTGAACCCTCACTGCAGTGCTAAATTTTTAACTCACAGTCATATAATTAACTTCATTAATTACATTATTGATTAAGAGACATCAAAAAGCCAATGATTCCAAACAATAATTTATTCGATAGACTATCATTTTGTTTACATTAAATGCAGTGAAAATTCTTGATGTTTTTCTATAGTTCTATTTACATTTAATACAGCTAGATTTATAATGTACTCATTTGAAAAAGGAACACCGATGGAGCCAAAGAAGAATTAGGTGGGCAAACATTAGGTTGAAAACCCCAAATACCTTTAACTAGGTGCGCTGTACATTTTCTGATCTCTCAAAGCAAAGGCTATCAGAACATAAGAACAAAATGCTTGAAAAAACGTGTACAAATTGCCCAAAATTAAGTAGAGTGTGTGTAAGAATAAAGTTTATGAAGTAGTATGTGGGAAGAAAGTGAATGAAAAGGAAATATGGAGAAAAAAGATAAGGAATTAAGTTTTTGATTACTTTATTTGTGCGAATTAGCAATGTATATGACAGATCAGAGAGTTAATAATTATTTGTAACTTTCAGATCCAAGAGTGATTTTGATGTTCAATAATTTTTGAAAATATACTCTAAAATGGTTGAAGATCAAGGCAAAAATTATTCATAATTGTGTACCTGAATAAAATGGAAATTTGGCTATGGTATTCAAATGTATCAGCCTGAAAATTCACAAATTTTCAAATTTAATTAAAATATCTATACATGTCTAAGAATGAAGACACCAAATTTTATCCGATCTGAGCAAATTCAGATTGATTTTCAATTTAATTTTTAAATAATTCAGGCCATTGATGTATTTTGACTCATTGGTTTCAATGACATAAGCTCATTATCATCCATTTCAGATTCAAAATGGTGTGATGAAGCATAATAAATCTATTCCAAGTGAGCACTCAACTCACTTTATGGATTATTCACGACCCAATATATTTTTATGGCATACATGGCATGAGTTCATGACTTCTGAATATTTTTATGAACTTTTCGTTGCTACTAGCCGATAATCACCGTGTTACTATTCACCGTTGATCACTATGAATCACGATATCAGACGTAGACCACAATAATTATTCAAATATTATTGCAAATGTCTAATGTGATGTGAATTTTTAGAGAGCCATTTGCAATAATTTGAGTGCTTGTGGAGTGTTCATTAGATGTGTTTATTGAACTAGGGATTTATTGGCGTTTGACTCACGTTCATCCTGTAGTTAAATTTCATTGAATTTTTGAATTTTAATATAAGTTTTCAGAATAAATTAAATTGAAAACAGTAGGCTATAAAACATTGCAACTCTCGATGATGTTCATATTCAATGATTTGAATACCTTCAAAGTCTTATTCTTTTTTCTTAATAAATTTTAGTTATCAAAAATATTCTTTCAGAGCACCTGGCAAGTACGATCCATGAATATGAGATTCATAGTCCATCATTATAAATACTATAAATAACTATAACTATAAATTTCTATAAATAACACAATGTTATTTATTTATCTACACGTCATAGATCCATTTTGCACCCAAGAAACAAAATTAATTTTTTTTATGATGAAGCCCACATAGGTCTGAGACCTGTGCGTGGATAATGAGTTGGATGATGGTGATTGATGAGTTGGACCTACAGTTTTAGGTGGGTTTCCGAACCACCGCGAAGTAATTTTACAGCAGAGAACAGTGTCTCTTTTGCTGGCCAATCCAACCATCAGTCACCGTTACAAACAGGACCTACGAGAACGCTGCTTATCTCTATCTGATTGAACAGATACCTGCTAAGGCTCGCGGCTATCACTTCCCTATTAAATATGGATAATTTAAATATGGATTTTGAAATTATTCTGATATAAAATAGAAATAGAAAATTGAATATGAAATTGCGTAAGCTAGTGGAGAATGACACAAAAGAAAGTTAATATTTTCCCCTATTTTAGTAATTTCTAGTAGTTGTTATATCCACAATATTTTTATATAATTCCAATCATTTATTAAAAGTATCTTATCTGTTGTAACTATTAATAAAGATGATAGTGAAATAAATGCCTATAATCATAAGTAATAAGAGTGATGTCACAACCACTTTTATCTTGAAAGCACTAGAGACTATATTATTATCAAATTAATTTATCATTTTACAGTATTATTTTGATATAAATAATCAATCGAAATTACCAATAACTTAATTTTTTTCATCAAAAATATCCAATTATGTTCCACTATTATTTTTTCCTAGAGAATATTTTCTTTTTAAATTATTTGCCATAATTCTCTCTATCAACACAATGATGTACTTTCTCCTAATGTACTATACATATACAATGTACAATTATTATGACAATAACTTCACTGTACTTTTGTAAATCCTCAATCTACAGCAAACCTGAGCATTGAATTACTTGTAAATCCTCTACTTACAGTAATCTATTGCATTTGAATACTGAGCAGTAAGAGAATTTTTTGATTTCTAAAGATTTCTGCAGTCACTTTCTGGCCAAACATAAAATTCTCTCCGATTTGGTTGATATTTGGTACACAGATAGGGCTTGGCCTGAGGCCAAACATCTCCTAAAGTACTTAATATGAGTTCTAAAAGCATGTGAGAGCTGGCTTGGCCTGGTTATGTCATCAGAGGGACTAGACAGACAACAATTGCATGAATTAATGAAGACTGAATGAATGAATAGATGAATGTGTGAAGTATACATACACATGCCTTTGTTTTCAGACACTTGTTCTTTTCAATAAATCCAATGTTTGGTTTTTTTAAGGTCCCGGGTTCGATCCCAGTTCTGACCGAAAGATTTCACCTCAGGCCACTCCCGTGTTTCTGAGGACACGTTAAGCTGTCGGTCCCGGCTGCCTAAAAACAGTCACGTCAGAGGCCCTGAACCTATTCAGGTGCGACCCGATAACTCTGACACCAGACCTGAGCCAGCCAGGTCACACAATATTATTTATTTATGTTTGTTTTGTAGCATTTTATTTGTTGAGATCGTTTTGTAGCTGAAATGGAACATGAAAAGTCACTGATATTGGATTTGTAATGAGATAATGTTCCATGTGTGGACAATAAAAAATTCAATGTGTGTTTTTTAGCATTTATTAAGATGAATTTATTGAGATAGTCTTCCTGTTGAATTAGAAGTCTATAGACAATGATTTTGAACTTGTAAAGAGCTGATGATGTGTTTGTGTGTGTGTGTATGTGTATAGAACCACGGCCGATTTCGACTATAGGTGACTCTCCTGACCACAACATTATGTTTTCGTCCAAACATGTTTATGTTTATGTTTTCGTCATACTACGCATTTATTGACTTCCTCACTAGGCTCACAGAGTTGTATCTATGTTGTTATCTATAGCTGTAAGACCCATGTGAAGAATATTTGGTTCTCTTATTATATTTTGTATCAAGTAGTATATATATACGTTTATTTTTCTTATTTTGTAATTTGTATTGCATAGTATGTATACCTATATATTGTACTTGTTGAAGGAGAAATATAACCATTTTTTATTTTATTCTTAAGCTCTTTGCTTGACAGTCCACTTCCACCTTTGCACAGGGTCTGGCTTCACTGGTGAGTGTGTATACTATCTAGCACACCTTTTAACTACTTCCTGTGTCCAAGCCATCATTCAACAGACACGTTTGGAGAGCAAACCAATTGATGTAGCCTTTTTTGTATACAAAAACGAATATTTTTTAGTGCTATGAACATGAACAAAAACATGTATTGACAACGTCATGTAAATGGAACATAGTCCTTAGTCTAAAAACGTTGTTCAATTGAAACTTGATATACATAACAAGTGCTATTTGAGATAAGTAAGACATAATCCACCTCAAGCAACAGTAAGGCAAATTAATACATTGATAGTTTATAATAATTTAAATGGAATTAAACTATTTATTTTTCAAAATAACATAATCTTACAAGACAGACACTGAACCCAAACATATTATGACACTACTCAAGTTGAATTAACATACAGTTAAATTAACACGCCTTATACAGTCAGTTTAAATCCAATATCAGTGACTTTTCAGGTTCCATTTCAGCAAGAAAACGATCTCAACAAATAAAAATGCTACAAAACAACCATTGGATTTATTGAAAAGAATAAGTGTCTTAAAACAAAGGCAAGTGTGTATTTCTGATTGTATCACGGATGGTACAATTTCATTTCTTTTTTATGTATTTTTTATCAAATTTAAATTATAATCAATTTTTCCTTTCAAATCCTGGAGTATATTATTACAGAATTATGGTTTCTTAAAAATTTTATACACTGTAGGCGACAATACATATTTGAATTCAGCTGACAATCTAGATGATGTATGATCCTGTTTGCTGTTTCTATATCAGGTACCTTTTCACATCCCTGTTACAATACGAATTTCCTCTAATGAAGATCTGTTGAACTTCAAGCTATAACAGCTGATTCATTTTCAACACATCACATTTCCGTATCCAGTCATTAGCAAATCAGCTCACGTTATTCTCAATACTGACCAATAGCGGCGAGCGGTTTAAAAAACAACAAAAAACTCCAATGTTGGGATGCTGTGACCCACGCTGACTTATCTGAGTAGAAATCTTGAGAGAGAAAAGCTATAATTACTCGAAAGAATGATAAACACTTTCACCATGCACCGTCTGAATGTGATAAATATTTATATTGTCATTTAAAAGTCGTGACTGCCAATTTGGTATCATCTCACCGACATGAGTGTTATATTATACCTATAGCAATATCCATCATATACATGTATATAACAATGTTAATTCCTCTATTAGCAAGCTGGCAGCGTTGTTTTATCTATTGGCATTTTTGTTTTTTTATTGCCGGAATTTGCTACAAGTCAATGTACTGTGGTTCATTCTCACTGAATTCTTTAGCAGGAAATATTGATCGTGAACAATAAATCATCTAATTACTGTCTGTTATAATTTTATTCAATTATTCAATACGTGAGATGGCAATAATTGATTTGTACACTTCATGTGGGAAGCGCTTATGTATTTTTTATAAGTATTTTGTATTCAGTAGAAGAAGATAAAGAGAAAGATAATAGATTGTTTGCTGGAACATCACAAGTTGAGATTGGAGACTCAAGTATATTTGGTTTATTTTTAGTCTCGGAGACTCAGGTTAAAGAGAAGTCATATCAACAATAATAATTATACATAGAATATTATCAATCTTATAATCTAGTTAGGTACCATACAATATTACCAATCTTATACACTAGTCAATCACAGTAAAACTGAATATAAAGAACCTGTATATAAAGAAATCCTCTATGTAAGGAACAAAATTTTGTGTGAAATGACTGTTTCTTCAACAATTTGTTTTACCTTATATTATTTTTTTGTAATTCAAAACTATGTGCGATGTTTTCCATGACGAGATACTTTAACAATCTAATATAAAAACTGACACTGTAATTCTTTCTAAACTATGACTCTCACTCACTTATACTGGAGGGATGCATTTCTCTTCTAAAGACTTATGAAGCCTCTCTTCAGAAATGAAATGCATCCCTCCAGTGCCAGTGAGTGGAAATCATAATTTAGACAGAAATAAAGAGTCAGTTTTAATATTAGATTGTTCAAAACTACTATCCATTGCTGTATGGTTTGAAATCTGTGTTTATAAGAATAACTGTTCTGATAATCATCTTCTATTATTTTTATGCTTATTTTCTTCTATTATTCTTCAAAATTAAAACTGCTGTAGTATACCCTATTCTCCTGTTAGCTATTCTGTTTTAATTTTTAATCCTATTTTCTTACTTATATTTTTCACCCTATACTATTGTTTAATCAAATACTATATACAAAAATTAAGAATATTAACATATAATATCATCCTAATTTTTCACTTATTTCCTGTTCAATTATGTTCCTTATTGTAATAAATTTATGTATTTTGTCAACCGCAAGAAACCTAGCTTTTGATTGTTAGCAAATCGCATAAAGAGCTACCGCAGATTATACAAGAGGTTTGATAATAATAATAATACTAATAATAATAATAATAATAATAATAATAATAATAATAATAATAATAATAATAATAATAATAATAATAATAATAATAATAATAATAATAATAATAATAATAATAATAATAGTAATAATAATAATAATAATAATAATAATAATAATAATAATAGAAATATTGAAAAAAGAGAAAAAAAGAGTCGGTGAAACTTTTTATAGTGTACAATTAAACAAAACTGGTTGTAAATTTTATTCCATGCTACCACAGCTTATAAAGGATTATAAAAATGTTGGAATATTTTTATAAACATTAATTGAGAAAGGATTCAGTGCATGATCTTTGTAGTGACAAGATTTCCTACCACTTCAATTTTCAACCTCAGTTATTGTACTTTATCAATTTATGTAGTGTATACTGTATACTAGTTCACTAATTCAAACTCACAAAAAAACTTAGTTCTTCTCATACAATACAATATTTAGGACCACTATAAATATTTAAAAAATTAACCTCCACTTGTCTGGAATATTCAAGGAAAAATATCAAAAAATTAATCCATAATTAAATTATTCATAACTTTTTATTTTATTTTCTACGATATCATTAAAATTTCTTTTTTCTAACAAACTATCTTCCGTTAACCTTTCCATTCATCTTTTCTTTTCTCTTTCTGCTTGTTTTCTGTTTTTCATTTTCTTAATATTTGCGCCTGAGTTTTTCTAAGAGTTGAGCAATTTGAATTTTCATAGCTGTATGCATTTCTCATTTATATAAATGTTTTTGCTTTAGCTAAAATTATTATCATTTAATCAAATTATATATAATATTTGTTACATTGGATCTACTTTTATCATGTGTTTAATGTTTATTCTATACTTGAATGATGATTGATGCAGTCATAAATTGACTTATTGCTTTATAATGATGTTGATTAATGAATGATTTTATTCATTCGATGAATTTTTCAATATGCGTTGAGGTTCATGCACTGTTCCCAATCACTTTCATGGAAGTGAAGATCTCACGACATATTCAGCTGAATCCAATCAATGTGAAATCAGTTTTGTAGCAATCAAACAGCACCTGTGTCCTGCCATTAAATCTAGACTCCATACGGAGATCCTTTATTCTTATCCTGGTCCTTATTTATCGGGAACAAGTCGTCAATCCTTTATCCTTATCCTGATCCTTATTTGTCCGTCCCAGGTCGTCAATGTATTTTATTAGTTTCAATTTGCTGTCTCCTTATTTGGATTTGAGAAGCTGTTTGAAGCCATCTTGTTGCAAAATGGTAACATGAAGCATGATGTTTTTGGGCGGGACATTATACATAGTTATAGTTATAGTTATGAGAGAAACAGCTATACATAGAAATATGTATTGATTAGTTTTAAGAAGGTGTATAGAATGGCCATATGATGGAGAGTCACTTTCTTTTTCTTCTTTGTATTGGATACGAAATTAATGTAATGAAGACATGAGATCCTGTTAACAAAATGAAGAAATCACCAAATTATTAATATTTTTGTAGTCTGGTGCACTGTAAATAAAGGCGTACATTCTGTTTTTTAAATCTTCTATTTCATCTTTAATTTGAAATATGTTGAAGCTATTTAATGTTTGATCTTTTTGGAGGATGAAGCCCACAAAGGTCTGAGGCAATGAGTTGAATGATGAGTTCGATCTACAATTTTAGGTGGATTTCGAACCACCAGGAGGTGATTTTACAGCAGATAACAATATATTTTGCTGGTTAATCCAATCGGTCACTCTTCCAAAGATAGTCCAGGAGTTCGTAGTATGTGCCTGACTGAACAGATGCCTGCTACGGTTCACGGCTGTCACTTCCCTAAAATTGTTTTATGTTTGCATAATTACATTCTGGAACTTTTCATATTCAGATTGGAAGAAGTAAGGAAACATTCCTCATTAAAATAATAATTAGTGAATCAGGATTTCAGAGGAGTATTCTCCATTTTTCGATTTCTTCAGTTTGTTTTTCCAGCTCAAACGCATTTTGGTAAATCACAACCATTTAAATCACAACCAATAAAGACTCCATTCGCTTTTCATTTTTTTATTCTTATCATTTGCTTCATAGAATAAACAATTCCACGGATTGAAAGAATGAATTTGACAGGGGTGCCCACAGGGGGGGGGGGCTATGACACAGACTGCGTCATTGGAATTCTTGGGGGGGTTCCAAAAAACGTTTTGGGGGGGGGCTTTTTCCGCATTTTTTTTGGGGGTGGCCTAATTTATGGGGGGGGGGGTTGGTGTTAAATTTAGGGGGGGGGTGCGTCATGATCCTTAGGGGGGGGGTGGGCAACCCTGAATTTAAGACAAAATAATGTTATCGATTCTATTAATTGATCTCATATTAAAACTGACACTTCTTTTAAAATTATGATTTTTAGTCACTTATAATGGAACAATGCATTCCACTTCTGAAGAGAAGCTTCATTAGCCTGATGAAGCTCCACCTCAGAAGCGAAATGCATTTCTCCATTATAAGTGACTAAGAATTATAATTTAAAAAGAAATACAGTGTCAGTTCACATATTAAATTTTTTATCAAGTAATTTCGTCATGGAAAATATCAAAGATTTCTATTGATTGTTTAATAAAATGAATGGGGGACTTCCTAAGTCTAATTGAAAAATTTGATAAAATACGATCTACTTTTTAATACGGAACATAACGTTTTTACGGCAATGCCCATTAGGACATTAATTACCATTCACGCAAAAGACTTAGTTGAAATAGCTTTGTATTTTCAACGTTTGATTTCTGTTGGGCATTATCAATAATTATGACTTGGACTTCCCAATTAGGCTATTGTCTTTTAGAATAGAATTCATCACCATTCTCATAAAAAATAATAATAAAAATTCTCCTTTAAACAGATTACAATTCCTACAGTATAGTATATAATAGCAAAATTATATCATTAAAATAATGAATACCTGTTAAAATAATTGTTACACTATTTTTCTCAGATACTCACCACAAAATCAAAAAGCTTGTGATCTAGAAGGGAGGAGTTCGTGACTTTTTACTTTGAAGAGTATTATAGTTAAACAGGTATCTATTTGACAATACGGACTTAATTATAACCAAGCAAGAACAAAATAAATATAAAGGAAATAACTATTTTTACAATGGAATTTATTTAAAACACGGCTCAATATTTATTATTTATTTACATTCATATAGTGTTTATCATCATCTATTTATTAGTTTATTCATATTATTTTTAATAATTATTTAATATTCAAAACTGCATCTATGTCACAATAAAAACAGTATTTAAACCTTACTAACAACGTTTATCTACCTTATTGTGGCTTGAGGTGAATTAAATTTATCACAGATACAAAAAGGCCACATCAATTATGTTGGTTTCCACACCTATCCGTCGAATGATGGCTTCAACGCAGGAAGTTGGCTCAGAGGTGTGCTGGATAGTATACACACTCACCTTTTCAGCCAGCGCATGTGTAAAGGTGGGAGAGGATAGTTGAGCATGGAGTTTCCAAAGTGGCTCTTGTGGGATTGGCATAGATACAACTCTGTTAGCTCAGTGAGGTAAGTAATCGCAACCTACTGCATTCCTCGTTTACGTAGTACGCTCTTTAAATTAAAACATGATGTTGAGGTCTGAAGAGCCACTACAGTCGAGATCGGCTATGGCACTATACATACATACAATAACAAATAACATTTTGGTTGTCATATTGTATTTCACTTACATCGTCTATTGAGTTATGATATTGTATCATACAACTATTCTATCAATACATATTGTAAATAATTACTGAAAATAATACATTATAGGCCGATCAATAATAATATAATCATAAGTATAATACATAATCATATAGTAAAACAATAATCATTCAAATTTTTTTGGAATATCACAGCCTTAGATAAATCACTGGCTCATTCGTGTGTCAGACAAAAACATGAACATTTAAATACATATGTATATTACCAATTATGTCTTTAATACATTATGTATATTACCAAGCTATAGTGAGTGGTCAGAAGATGTGAGTGTGTGGAGTCTATATTGGTCTTCATTGGTAAAATGAAATTTTACGTCCGTGTCACTGTGCCTCCTCATGTGTTGCGAAATTAGGGTACCAGACCAGACAAACATCAAATGCAGATAATAGTTCAAGAGAATTGGAACTTATGTAATTATTTGCCGCTGGAGAAAGGCTGGAGAAGCCGGCTGGAGAAAAGTAATAGCATTCCTGGAAAGATTGTGTGCTAATGCCATCCAAATACCGGCCGCATCCCATGTCGTCGTTCAGTTTGATCTCATAAATTCAATGTTATTATGTGACCGCATTCACACTATTGCCAACATAACAGTCATTTAAAAATACTGACTTTTACCGTGTTATTCTATTGCCAACATAACGGTCATTTGAGAATACGGACTACTGATAAAAGATAGCTATTATAAAAGTGTGCAAAAAGATGAGATTGAAAGTGAGTAAAAAAGTAGTCTTAAGATTACATATATTACTTTATTACATACAGTATGATTATGGCTATTTTCTAAGCTAGTATTGAAAGGCAAGATAAACTCAGTAATGGCCAATGATAGCATATTAAAAAACTGTAGCTTCTTGATATTCGAGTGATATAAAATTCTTCATATTCTCAACTCTGCCTGATAGAGAATTTTCTAATATTTATTTTAATTTCATAATTAATTATGGTGACAGTTTGCAAAATCTATCAAGAACATTTCCTGAGTTCTGACTATCAATTCATCTTTCTTTTCCATCATACTCCGAGTTCTTCTTATTTTTCTTCTTCGTTTCCTTCTTCTACTCGTCCTTACCTACCTCCACCTCCTCCTCATTCTCATCCCCCTCCTCCTACTCCCCTTCCCCTCCTCCTTCTCCTCCTCCTCCTCCTCCTCTACATCTTCCTCCTCCTCCTCCTACTCCTCCTCCTCTTCCTCCTCCTACACCTCCTCTTCCTCCTCCTCCTCCTCCTCCTCCTCCTCCTCCTCCTCATTCTCATCTTCATCCTCATCCTCATCTTCATCCTCCTCCTCATCCTCATCCTCCTCCTTCTTCATCATTTTCTTCTTCTTCTTCTTTCCCAGCAACTCTATGGATTTCTTCCTCTTCATTCAATTTCTTATTCTTGTTCTTTTTTTGATTTCTCCCTTTTCTTTCTTCTTCGATAATTCATCGATAATGCACTGTCACTGATGGTTATTACGGTTACATGGTCGAGCGAGTACAAGCTATTTCACAGTCCTGAAACCATTAATATTCTTCTTTTGTAAACCGCAGAGCCTAAGCAGCCAAACATTGAACCGTGTATTATGTTCAAACGCCACTTAAGCCTGCAGATACGTCTCGCTATAAATGCATGCAAAAGAAGTAAGTGGAAGAAAGAAAATAAAAAAGGAATGGAGGAGAAAAGGAATGAAAGAATGAAGAAAGTACAGGCTTGGTTCACAATGGCTTCTAAGCCGGAAGAAAATGTCATACATCACTTGGATTATATTAGCAATAGACTGTGCTCCATTGAAATTTATAAACTGTACTATTACAGTGGGGAATTAATGTTGTTTGTCCATATACTCAATCGCACATCATTCATCATTCTTATGGATTGATCGTCGTTCGAGATAGATAAGAATGTCTCTGTGATCTCTATTTAAATTTGCCTTCCATTCCATCCATCAATTTAGTGATATCAAAAACCATAACATACATAGTACCTGAGGATTAGAATGATCAGGATGAAGAATGGGAGGAAGTTGAGGAGGAGAAGGAGTAGAAAGAGGAGAAGAAGGAGAAGGAGGAGATGGAAAAGCAGGAGGGTGTGGAGGGGGAGAAGAAGCAAAGTAGGAGTGGAAGGAGAAGGAGGTGGATGTGAAGAAGGTGTAGGAGAGGAGAAGGAGAAGAAGGATGATGAGGAGGAGGAGAAGGAGGAAAATGAGGAGAAGAAGGGGAAGGAGAAGTAGGACGATGAGGAGGAGGAGGAAAATGAGGAGAAGAAGAGGAAGGAGAAGGAGGATGATGATGAGGAGGAGGAGGAGAAGGAGGAGAAGAAGGGGAAGGGGAAGGAGAAGAAGGATGATGAGAAGGAGGAGGAGAAGGAGGAAGAAGAGGAGGAGGAGGATTAGGAAGTGAAGAAGGGGGAGGACGAGGTGGAAGGGAAGGAGGAGGAAGGGAATGAGGTGGTAGGTTAGGAGGAGGACGAAGGGTAGAAGGAGGAGGAGAAGGGGGAGGAGAAACAAATTTGACAAGTCAATCTTTTACAAATTTATATTTCTGCTGTCAATTTTTCTATTTGCATAATTTGTTCGAGCCCTTTAAAAATTATAATATTCCCAAACTGTGGTGTAATTACTTTACTTATCAAATTATTCTCTAAACTGAACCAAAACAAGAAATGCCAAGCATGTTATCATTGGCCCCCTTACAAAAATGTAATCCATATTCGCCACTGATTATATAGATATTGATGCAAACAATTTAACATTTTTATTTTTTTCATTATTTCATTCATAGACGGAATGACAATGAAGTGAAGATGCAACAGAAAAAGTAAATTCGTATGGCTTTTCGTGGTGGGGAGACCCTTACGGGTAGTTCCACCTCGCCGTTTTTTTAACGACTGCTTTTTTATATGCAACCGGGACCGACGGCTTAACGTGTCCTCCGAAACACGGGAGTGGCTCGAGAAAATATCTTGTACTCAACTGGTATCGAACCCAGGACCTTTGGCTTATCAGACCAGCGATAAGCCAACTCGGCTACGCCGACTCCGATGCAACAGAAAAAGTCTGAGACTACTCTTTTCACAAATTTTGGTCATGCTATATTGTCCTGAACATTGAGGTTGATTCACACTTGAAATTAATATTAGAAAAAAATTCACTCCAACAAAATAAAATTGTTCTTTACATTTGAAGGCTATTAACAATGAATACAAACGAAAATTCTCGTTTGTATTCATTGCTATTAATTTAAAAATTAATTAGGATTGGAATACTAAAAACAGTTGAAAAGAGTGAGACGGTGAAAACAATTGAAAAGAGAAGACCAAAAAAAGATAGGAGAAATGGGAGGAAAAAATAAATAAGAAGAATTACACACAAAAATATGAAAACTCTCTGTATAAGGGTCATAGACCAGTAAGAAATAAAATTCAATACAGAAGTCATGTAACAAATCTTTCATTGAATAGATTTTCAAAGATTGCGATCACTGAGAAGCAGTAACCCAGATTCAACCTACATGAGAAAAAAGCTCTTAATGTAATAAACACATTGGAGCAAATTTTAAACTAGATTCCAATTGAGCATTGCAACATAAATTCTGGCGTAAACTGATAAGAGCAAATTTCAAGCTCACTTTTAATCGAACATTTCAACATAAATTCAGATTAAACCAAGCATCTTAATGCGGAAACGCTCTAATCCTGTTTTTAGTCTCTTCACTCCCCATGTGATAAAATAATACAGTATAATGTTGTATCGAAATTAATATGCGTGGCTCCCATATATCTATATGTATTTTAGCTACAAATATATAGGCCTCCATCAGTATTCTGCGTACAAATATAGCAATTCAAATAAAAATAGCTTACACACACTTTTATTACAGGTCATAACCGTAAACAAGATGCTTATCTGTGATTTTTAGTGAACTACGGTGTTATTTGGAAAGCTTGGGAATGTATGTTGAAGTACTGTGATAAGTAGCATGCTGTGTCAATTGTATATAGATATATAGTATATGGTGCAGTGTATACCAGTATATGGGTGGTTTTATTTTATTCACCTGCGGGCTAGTAGGGCACTAACACTTGATATTTTCCGGTTATGTCGCTTACTATCAATGAATTCTGTGATTCTGAAGAAATATTGTGATTAACTTTGATAAAAAAGCAAAAGTATAATTAAATTCGGATGTTTTGATTACTTATTTGGAGGAACAAGTGGTTATACTAGCCAGAGTTAAAAATAATAGACAAATATGAAATAACGTCAATAAACAAATGAAAAGCAGGCCACCAAACACAAAACAACAGTAGAATAGAGGCATAATAGAAACATATTGAAAAATAATAAATCAAAATTATTCCACAAATAAATAAAAAAAAGGACATCAAAAACAATGAAGTTACAAAAATATGTTTGAATTAATATGAGCTTATTATTGATTTTTCAAGTGATTTTTCAGTGAGTGTTACTCACTTAAAGAAGAATTGGAGCTATATATTTGTATTCATTAATTTGAAAACTCTACCTCCAATTCACTGTGCAATTAGCTGAAACCATACAATTTTTTAAAAATATTATTGCAGAGACTTCATATAAACCAATAATTTATCAAATTATTCATAATTTATATGGGGCTTACAGCTCGCTTGATATGAATATAGATATTATTGAGCTTTAGCACAAAATAGGAGTTGTTAATTGGTTGTGGTGTCAGCCTATTCTTTAGCTCATAAATCTCATGAAATTGTAAAATTAACTAAATTCTTATTTTTTTGTGATAAGATTCTTTGTATGGAAGCTTCTGTTCCATCCTACATCCACCAATACAAGACACCTACAACTATCTGACCATTCACTATTGACTTCACATTATTTGAAAAATAAATTACATTCATAATAACATGTTATAAACCTTTCAATGTCAGATACAAATAGATCCATCTTTGGCATTAAAATAATTCTGACCTAATCAATGCTACTATATGTTTGAATAGAAAACATTCAATTACAGATTATATGTTTGAAAAGAAACATTTTTCCAATCAAATTTTAAAAATAGAAATATCTTAAACTCTAACATTAAATCCAATGATGACATTACTTGCATTGACATGTTAGGAGAATGAAACTTAGCATTGTATTTGTTAACAATATTACTGGATCAAAGCCGTTGAATCACAATACAATCGATTTTAACGATTTTATCGAAATTCGCACAACGTAACAAACTTGTCTCAGATAAAAACCTTTGTGAACATTAATTTTGAGGGCACCTTTGTGGACATTTGTATATGATGAAGGGGCCCAGGGGGCCCGGGTCCAGTGGCGTAGCCAGGGGGGGGCCATGGGGCCCGGCCCCCCCCCCCCCGAAATTATAGATAAGGACTTATTAAAGCCGAAGGGTTCTATCTGTTTTGTTGTATTATAACGAACAGATTACAGAAACCCTGTTTGTGTAATGGAATATAGCTACAGTTATAGTCAGATTAATGCATTTTTTTAATTTTCCTCAATATTTACTCATATAGAAACTTATTAGGTGCTCAAATGGATAATTTTGATTTAAAATGAGCTACGAAATCGAATAAAACATGTTAGAAAACTGTGACTACCATAATTATTTATTTATTACATTAAATAAAATGCAATTTTCAAGTTTGAAGTGGATTAACTTTGTTAATTATTGATAAATCATCTTTTTGAATAAACTCATCTTGTAGAAAATTTAGTTTTGAAGTTAAAATGTTATATATGGATTTTATAAATGAAAACACACAAATAAATGCAAGTTCTATGCAAGCGTGTAAAATCAGTGTGCTATGATTAAAAAAATTCCGATTTCATGAACTTTGGGTTGGCTGCGTTTTAGGCTAATGACATAAATTTTTGAAACTTATAATAATAATTACTGTAGTATTAATTTTGAGATTCAGTACATAAGTTAAGTATGATTAGTTCCAATTCAAGGGTTTTGACTCAAATTAGTCACAGATTTCGGTATATCAAACTTTATCATTTCAAACCTGGCCACCTAGGTTCTTGGGTAGTAATTTTTCAAAACTTTCTTTTGAACTTTAGAGCCTAACAAGTTGTTTAGATTTGCTTGCTTTTCACACCACTGAATTAAAAAAAAAACCGGACCCTCCTATACCCCAGACCCCCCCCTTGGTGAGCCCCCTCCCCCGAAATTTGTTCCTGGCTAAGACACTCCCACCCCCCCCCCCCCTTGGTGAGCCCCCCCCCCCCCCGAAATCTAATCCTGGCTACGCCACTGCCCGGGTCACCTTCGAATTAAAGATAAATTTGGTAAAAGAAACGTTTACACACTCGAATTTGTGTTATCGATTATTCGATTTGCCTGAGTCTTCTAAAAAATAATATTTCAAGAGTCTGGTGTCATTTAATCTTTGAATTAATCAAATTGTCACTTTATAATTTCATCTTTTACACAAAAAATAATCAAGTAAAGATGCAACAGGTGCAGCCCACTACTGTTTTCTTTACCAATTTTTAACTAAAAAATGAAAATAATGGATTATACCCACTTTCTTTGGACTGTTACAGCACTTCGTCTTCAAAGTGAACTTCTAAAGTTTATATTTTTGTATTGGGGAGTATCGCTAATTATAGCCTACTTTCAAAGTGGATTTCTAGTTAAATTTGACCACAACTATAATTTTGATTTTGCAGTTGACATTTTTAAAAAAAGGTGTTGTGGGTAATAGCCCGTTGAATATTGGTTTAATTCTGTTTTCATAGATGAATAAATGGATAAATAGATAAAAAATCAATGGATACATAAATGAATAAACAGAAAAATCAATAGATAAATAAATAAACAAATAATTGAATAAATAAATAGCCTGCATTAGTGTACTCAACAGCAGAGTGCAATTTCCTTGTCCCTTGCCTCTTCCCTTTCCTATTACAACAACTGCCTCCTCAGGTATAAGATCTGAAATAGAATAGTTATTATTATATTGCAGACTTGTGCGACATGCCTCTCTCATGCAACATGTTCAGCAATATTATAGTATTGAGGTGTGTGGCATGCTTCTGTCATGCAACGTTCTCAACATTATTATTGTGTTGAGATTTGAGGTATGCCTCTCTCATGCAACATATTCCACAATGTCATAGTGTTGAGGTGTGAGGCATGCATCTCTCGTCCCACATGTTGACATAGCAAATGGTAAACATCCATTGCAGCTAAAGGAAGGTTTCAACACCAGTTAAGAAACACTTCCAGCGTTAAAAGACCGATGAGAAAAGTGATTCAAAGTTTGGAGTTGAATGTCTGTGATCTATTGCAGTCAATCTAAAAGGCGAGAAATGAAACAATGTACACTTTGTACATGTTCATTCATTATTATTGTCTCGGCATGCTCACTAGGTCTCTCCGCTCTTCTGCAAGCCTCCTCTAACACTCTCTCTTTCTTTCTCCTTCGTTCTCTCTCTCTTACTCCTAACTCTCTCCCTCAACCACAGTCTTTCTCCCAGTCACTGAAATCCTAATTCAATTACTCCCATTAACCAACTCCATTGTTTTTTCTTCCACTCAACTTAATTAGTTATTTTTTCTCAAATGTAGGCTTCAAGTGTGATTCTTTTTTCTACATGGTAGCAATTACAACACCGAATTCAATGCCATGTTAGAGGGTCAGCTGACGAAATAGCTCTTGCACTTGTGTTGTAGAAAAATGGCTCACATAGAAGATTGTGACAGAGTACGTTGATCTTTCGAGATATTGTTTAGCATTTTAGGTGTTGTGTTTTTGGGAAGCTACTACAAAAAAACTTAAAAACTGTAGAACTTTATTTGAAAAAGCTATAATCAAATTGAAAAAAAGACTTAAATCCCTATCTACCTTAAATAAAAACGACTCTTGAACCATCCTTTCAAAATGGTTATCGAAGACCCGACAGGCTATTATTGAAATTGTGCCGTTGTCCGTCCGTCCGTACATCTGTGCTCTAGTTCTTGGAAGGAAGATTCAATACTCTTGAAACTTGATACAATATAGCTTTCTCTTAGTTTAAGTGAGATCCCTATTGTTTTTGGAGTTTTTGGTCAAAAAATAGACCGCCACTGTAGCATCTATGTTAGTTTAGGCCAACGCGAATCATAACATTGCACAGCTGATCAACTACTAATAAGAGTTAGCACGAAATTGAAGAATATGTCGAAAGATGCTGCTAATCCCAATTACTTAAATCATTTTTAAAGAGTAAGTGTGACCTTCTATAGTTTTGATTGTGAAATCTCTCAAATTCTATTAAAAAGTACTGACGAGGCATGATATATCCTGATATCTGTTACACAAGAATAAGAAGAAACAAATCTCTTTTGTAGGAACTGTCAATGTGCAATTTTTGTGAATCGAAAGACATATTCTATTTATAAAACTCAAAGAAGTTTAATGGTGCTTACGACTATCATCAGAACTAATAATAATAATTTTCTCATATAAATTCGTCGGGTTCTTTGACAGTAAGTTTTATTGGTCCATTTGAGGCGGAAACCGTGTTGAATAATAAACTTTGGACTGCCACAAAACACATCAAAATTGCACCAGACGAATATGGCAGCCGTTGACAGATTTCTATTCATTCGCCTCTCCTGAAATTCATACTTTTGGTTTTGCTGTAGGGACTAACATAATATTCTATCTTCAGCAACTGTTGCCAACTTTTAAGTACGAAAACAACACCGCACGATCAATTTCAAGTGGGAAAAAATTAACAATCAGCACTGCTCAATCAATTCAAACAACCGATGAAAAAACTAAAGTTGCAGTTTTTTCTCAGAAGAAATGCAACAATTTTATTGAATTGCGAGAAAGTTGTTCCAGCATGCAGTGCACGCGGAAGAATGGTGTGACTGCTGTGATCCCTGGCTGGCATTTAAGTCAACAACTGATGATTTATGATCTCACCGCTGGACCGCGCTCTGTTTATGGCGTGCAACCGCCAACTATGTTGTAAAACTGCAGCAAATTTACAAAAAAAAAGAAATATACATAAAATGACCACAACGTTGTCTTTGATAGCTGTCTTTCACTTTCCATAGTTTTGTACAACATTTCAAAGCCAAGAGGAAATCTCCTCCTCTTCAATATATAATGATGTTGTTAGTGTCAGGTTGAATGACTGGGCGTGGCTGAATTTCTAGGAAAAAACCTGAACTTTTATTTTCTGCGAAAGATTTTTGTCAAGTGCCATCGCATAATTTATAAATTGGTTACAATTTGGCAGGGTGAGTTTTGTGGAGCACAGAAATGAATTGGATTTCACCTCTTATTATAAATAGTCGTATTAACTTATTTCCTGTTTCATTTAAAGTCACGCAGAAATGAAGTACCTATTTGAGCAGTAATCAAAATTTGATAGTTATAAGAGGTTGAAGATAGCTGAAATGATTGATGCATTTCTCAAAAATTAACAAAGTAGAAACACTGAATCATAAGTTGATGTAATGATAGTTAACAAGAAACTCTTAAGACTGATCTTAATTATTCCGATCTATTGTAATTTGATATCAATTCTAGTGTTTATTTAAAAAATTGTTCAAATTTATTGTGAATTAATCTTAATTTTGATGTTCATTGTAAATTAATAGTGCTATGACTTTCTGATTTTGCATTCAAGTCAAGAAATATTGTCACAAAGTGCACAGGAATGTGATGTGGTGTACGAGATTTCTACTCTACTGAGTAGAAGACTTTTTTATGATGTT
Organism: Conomelus anceps; assembly: GCA_948455865.1. Lineage (NCBI taxonomy): Eukaryota > Metazoa > Arthropoda > Insecta > Hemiptera > Delphacidae > Conomelus > Conomelus anceps. Next base: position 17,566,695 of record OX418224.1, read on the forward strand.
GAAGATCCATCTTGTTTCCACTAATATGTATTATAAACTTAAAAAACACTTTTAAATGGAAATTGACTCACGTTATGGCGTGACGGCCGTTTCGCTCTGTTGTCTAGAGCATCATCAAACGACCCACAGTACACTCAAATTCAGTTAAATACAGTCAATTTCCATTTAAAGTGTTTTTTAAGTTTATAATAGAAGACTTTTTGTAGACTCTTTTGTGTAGACACTTGTGTACTAGCAAAATAATCACCTAAAAGTTTCAAAAACTACTGAAAAGTTCCATGAAATTCTATCTTGAAGGGTTCACAATCGATTGAATGATTTTAGCTGAGAAATATTTTTGGATTGAATTAGAAATTCAGCCAACTTTTGATTTAAACTGGACAATTTAAATACTTCGGATAAATCACCCGAACATCATTTATTGAATTTTTAGCCTGAAATTTCAAAAAACTACTAGGAACTGCATGAAATTCCATCAAAAATGTCCTACAGTTCAATAATTTGACTTGAAAAACAAAGAAAAGGTCTCTAAAAATCCAAATATTATCACACTGCCAACTGAACAAGCAACGAATCAGGGATGACGTCACTCCATTATAGCAGAAAGCATGTTAATTTGTTCGTGTGAGAACAAGAACTGACAGCAATCAGCAGTATCGTAAAGAAAATTAGCAAAGGAATCAGGAGTCTGGTAATCAAAAAAGTAGCATTGCCACTATCAGCATCAGCTGAAGGTTTGGCCCGTGGATTTGAGCCTGAACTCAGTAAGAGATCACGCAAGCAATTCGGTATGATAACGCTAATTTAGCGTTGCAATGAGTGACGGAATATTTGTAAATTATAACAATGAACGAAGTAATCTTTTGTAAGCTGTTTATTGTTTTGTGTTACAATATAATATTTGATAATAGGCTAAGCCTGAATAATAATAAGCGCACTCAGAATAATTTCATAATTTTGCACATTATATTTTAAATTATATTTTAGTTTTTATTCATTTTCAGCAACAGCATGTCACCTGTATGGAATTAGGATAAATTTAGTATGATGCAAAATAGGATGTTGAAATGAATGAGTTTGTGGAGTAATTAAACAAGGCTGTGGAAGCTACAGGATCAATATATTGATCCTGTAGGATGAATAAATTGAAAGGGAATAATTAATTGAGTTGCATTATTGAAAATTATTATTTGCAATTGAAGAGTCACTTCAAATAACTTTGATTCAGTCATGATCAAATAATGTTTCAATCCCATTTTCACATAAAAGTGGTCTAATTTGCAATTGTATGTTACGTGTGGAGCTTGATTGGAACTAGTGTTTTTTTTTTTAAATGTGGTATATTGGTACCGTGCCAATATTATTCATAATATATAATATATATTATAGTGCCTCAAAGGCAAAATAAAAAAGAGAAAAGACAGCATAAAATGAATGACAATCTTTTTCAGGGTGCCTAGAGTGGCTTAAAGGAAAATTAAGCCTTGCAATAGCAATAACTGAGCCATTTGATAAGAGGAAACAAATACGTTGTTCTATAAACGATGAAAGAAGAATTTAGGGTTTGCAGAGCACTGGAAGGAGGCATATTTCACGGTTCAACAATTTCAGATAATGGTAGGGTATTGCAGCACTTGCCATCCAGTTATTCCAAGCTGCATTATAAAAGCCGTGATGACAGCCAACCTTCTGAGAAGAAATGACACTTAAACTAGTAAAAATGATTATATATTTTCAAATGTTTATTACTTCTGAATGAAATCAAATTTCTACAATTTGATTACATATTCTTGAACGTTTATTCAAGTACGCACTATCAGCCATCACAGTATGAACAATTTTTAATTCTTTAAATTTTCGAAAAAAACCATTGACTAACCATCGTGAGTTTTTAAAGGCAAAAAATTAAAATCTCTCAGCCTTAGCAGTATTGAGACCAAATTTGGCCCTCCCAGCTATCACACAGGGTAAAAGATTAACGGAGAAGAAGCTTTGTACTAGTTAATGTCCAATAAAAGTCTACGAATGACTGGGCTTCATAAGCTCAGATGAAAAATTATTTTTACAGGTTACCTGTAGTAGATTGACAAAATTCAGCCTTTTATCCATAATTTTTGTTTCCTAAAAGTTCAATAATGACTAGGCTACATAGCAGTAAGCTCAGATGGAATTCTTTTCGAATAGTGCCTAGATTAGATTGGAAAACTCCAACTATGATTCTAATTTGCCTGTAGCTATATAAAAGTTGAATCATGCGACGTTCTCCAGCAGTCTCCATCACATGTATTTTTTCAACAGTGCTTACCAGAGGAAACAAAAAAAATCTTTTTTGTATCAATTTTTACCTACCAAAATTCTAATTTGTCTGGGCTACAAAGCTGTTAAATCATGCGACGTTTTCCAGTTCTCCAGTCCTGTTGTACTCTTTTTAAGAGTTCCAGATTGAAAAAAATCCAATTTCTTACCACAATTTTTGTTTACTGAAATCCAATAATTCATATGAACTACATAGCAGTTAGATCATGCGACGTTCTCCAGTACTCCAGATTCCAGCAGCTGTACTGAGCGCTAAAACTCTTTCTTATAGTGCCTACTAGAGTGGATTTAAGTAAAATACATGATCGCACCACAATTTTTGTCCTCTCAAGTCCAAAATTCGCCTAGACTACATAGCTGTTAGATCATGCGACGTTCTCCAGTTCTCCAGGAGCAGTCTCCAGCAGTTGTACTGGGGGTTGCCTGACTGACCCCTTCCATCTTGCGCCACAGCAACGAGAGTGAAAGCAGTTTTGGCACTCGTGAAGAGGGGAAGCACAATGGACGAAGGGAGGGGGAAGCAGTGTGCGGTTGTCGCGTGGTCGCAGCATCACGGATCAGTCGCGCTTCGATACGCGAGCAGCAAACAAGACGTACGCGGAGTGTTTTCACGTAAAATATATCGCGTAAATTATTTCTACGTAAGTTAAATCTTATCACGAAACTCTGGAAACTGAGAAACGTGTGATAATATTGTGATGGCCGTACTTTGGCGGTTGAGTGACGTTTTTTTAGTACTTTTGGTGGTGTTGTGTGGGGTGCATCGTCTCGAAGCACTCACATCTTCGAGATCTGTGCGTAACAGTGCGTTCCGGACCACAACTGCGCAAACTCCTCAGGCGCAGCCAGTCACAGTGACGCCATCGGCTCCCGCTGCGGTTCCCAACAGGAATTTCACCGGTTCGGGTCGAGGATCACGAAGCAGGTAGGAGAATAACAGAGATTTTTGGGGAGTTTTGGGTATTTTTGGGTATTTTTCAAAGATTTCCAAGATTTAGTCATTGTTAGGGACATCACCAAAATTTAAGCGTCTTCCTTAACAAATTAAGTTTAATTCCTTTATGTCGAGGACCAGTTAGGGGAATGATATGAAGGATTTTTTGAGAGTTTTGGGAAATTTTGGAGCTTTATTGGTTGTAAAGGACATTTTATAAGGGCCTTTGAGAAGGAATTTCACCAGTTCGGGTCAAGGATCACGGACCAAGTTGGAGGATATTTTTGTGAATTTTTGGAGATTTTCCCAAGATTTTCAAGATTTATTTATTGCCAGAAACGACTCAACATTTTTTAACTGTTTTTTTTTTTTAATTTCACCGGTTTGGGTCGAGTATTACGAAATAGGTAGGAGCATGTATATTGGTTTTGGGGAATTTCGGGGATTTTTCACGATTTTGAAGATTGGTTTGTTGCCAGAAGCATTACAACGTAAGCTTGTCAAAGCTTGTTGCTTAAGCTTATTAAATAAACTGATACTGTAGTCAAGAAACCGACGAGTTAACATGAAAAAAATTATCATAAGCTCTGAATTATTGCAATTTAAATTGATTAGGTTTCAAAGAATTATTAAAATCCTAGGGAGTGATAGCCGTGAGCCGTAGCAAGTATCAGTTCTATCAGATTGAGATAAAGCTATTATTATTAATTAAAATTATTCGTTCTATATAATAATAATAAGTAGTATTATTATCGTATCTGTCTAAATCAGAAAGATAAGCTACAAAATCCTGGGCCCTCTCTGTAGAGGGGACCGATTGGTTTGGCCAGCAAAAGGGACTCTGTTCTCTGCTGTAAAATCACTTGCCGGTCGTTCGGAATTCACCTAAAACTGTAGGTTCAACTCATCAGTCACCATTACCTAACTAATTTTCCACACATCTCAGACCTATGTGGGCTTTAGCCGGGAAAAAAATCTGTTGAGGTAGAAGAATGTATTAATATTTTGAATACAGAAATAAGAATGTAAAATAATTAATTGGGAAAATTGAGAGTTTTGCATTTTATAAAAATTGATCAGCTATGAACCTACAGAGTGTAGAAATTGTTACAAACAGAGACCAACTGCATAACAATTTACAAATCACAATTACAATCTACGGGTAAAATTCTCTATAAGATATCACAGTAGGCATATTTAGAAATACAAGCACTAATAGTTGGGAAAATCTTTTGAGTTTATTTTTTATTTATAAAATAAATAAATAATTTTATTTCTCAATAAACAACAACAACGGTACAACAATCTTCAACATACACAAGTACACAAGCTTCTTATTTCTACTTCCAAGTTGACACCCACGTTATAGATGAAACAGCATTTCAATGTGAATATATTTATTACAATAATTATTGTCAATTGTCAAGTAGTGGGATTTGAACCCACTACCGCTGAAACCACAGCAAGCACAAGTTGCGACGCCTCAACCAACTGCGCTAAGCGATTGGATATTTGTGTCCAGAAAGCCAATTATTTATTGAGAAGAGATGAAACACAAATTCTCATAATGATTATCACAGTCTCATAGGCATATTCACCTACGATTGAAATACTATTCAATTAAAACTTATGAAATAGTGCAGAGAGGAAGAAAATATGAAATAACTATATTCAGAGTAGAAATTGCATGTTCGTTTGGATTCTTAACATCCTTTTGATCATTTTTAAACAATTTTCATGGTTTTGTAAGTAATGGACAACATACTGGGAGCGATTGAAGTGAGTTTCGGCCTTAATGACCTACGCGGCGGTCAACGTGTTACGACTGTTTTTAGGCAGCCGGGACCGGCAAGATTAACGTGTCCTCCGAAACACGGGAGTGGCCTCATTTAATAATACAAGTAATAGCAATTGCAAGAATGTCATATTATAAATTTTCAGGAAGTCAGTTACTTCCGTTGCTTTGTGGAGTGGATTATTTTCAAATAAGCTATAAATAAAATTAATTATCCACTATTATTATGTTATAACTAATAACAATTATCAGGGTCAAATACTTGTGGGTCTAGCAATATAGGATTTAAATAATATTGAAATAAATTTCAGTATTTCTTGAGTTGCTTGAAGGTGTGATTTATTTTCAAATAAGCTAAAAATAAAAATTTAATTATTCGCTATGAATATTAGTAACTAATAAATTATTACAATCATCGGTGTCAAATACTTGTTGTTCTAGCAATATAATATAGTCTTTATAATGTATATATAGTAATAATATTTGTCTAAAATCCAGTTATAATCAAAAATCTGGTTTGTTGCCTTTAGCGTTTCCGCCAATCTGTTTATGTTGTCTGCAAATGTTTTCATCAAAACATTTTTCTAATAGGAGAGAATGTTGGCCTGGTTGTCGTCTGCCGATAGCCTGAATTTAGCCTAGTTTTATAGGTGACGTGGGTTAAGGAGGTACAGATGAGTAAGAGGGGTACAGGGGGTTGTTCATGGTAGGATATTTCGTCACATAGTAAATTGCACGATGCAGCTGCCTCACAGGCACCAAAGATTATTATTTAACGTGACAAAACTCTGGATCATGCCTGCCTCTTCTCATGTGCTTGGAAATGTCATGATTTCTCACTCGAATTCGTGTCTCTTCTGTAGCTTCTCCTGGGAGATTGGAACAGACAAAAATTCACTAACACTCAAGATGAGATTCGTAAGATATTCTATTTTGAACTCAATAATATTTTCTAGTTCAGAGCCCGAATTCGTGTTTTTCTCCCAAATTCGCGTCTCTTCTGTAGTCTCTCCTGTAAGTTTGGAACAGAAATTCACCGATACTCGCACGATATTCTCATTTTTTACTGAATACATTTCTGGAGTTCAGAGCGGAGATTCGTTAATAAATTATTCTTGGTAATTGATTACAACAGCCCTCATATTAATAGAGTGGTAGCGTAAATGTATAGTACGATACAAATTTGTCACAAACGTATCTATCAAATGGTGGCTTGAACGCAGGAGGTACCTCAGAGGTGTGCTGGATAGTATAAACAATAACCTGTGCAGCTAGACCATGTGTAAAGGTGGGAGTAGCCTTCAAAGTTTTTCTGGTTAGGCTTGGCATACAGATACAACTCTGTTAGCTCAGTGAGGAATTTAATCGCAGCCTACCTTGTTTGCATAGTACGCTCTTTGGATCAAAACATGATGTTGAAGTCTGAAGGGTCACCTACAGTCGAAATCGGCTATGCTACTCTACATAAGTACATACATAAAAATTAAAAAAATATCAACTTTTCATGTGAAATTTAACGACTTGCAGTCAAATATTTGTTAAGAATAAGTATAACTCACTTAATCTGTAGGCCGAGCGCTTTCAAATCTTTGAGATCCATCTTCAGAGGCGTGGGTTCCTAGATCATCATGTCAGTTTTTTGGTTAGAAGTGTTGTGGTTTTTGTAAAATGTCATCAAAAAGTTTGTGAGATTTAAAATTTAGTTGTTCATTGAGAATGTTTTGTTTATTGTGTGTGGTGTGTTTGTATATTTCAAATTGTTCCAAGGTGTTGAGTTCGTGTCCTTTAGATTTTATATGTAGAATGTGTAGGTTGATACTGATGTCAGTAAAAGTGTGTCCAGTTTGAATGATATGGTCGGCAAAATTCGATTCAGCTTTTGATGTCAGGGCTTGAAAATGTTCCTTGTAACGTTGTTTGAATGTGCGGCCTGTTTGTCCTATGTAGAATTTGTTACAATCAGAGCAGTTCAGTTTGTAGATCCCTGGGAGATCGTATTTGTTTGTGTTCAGTGTGGTTTTGAGTGTGAGTGCATTTTTTATTTTGTTTTTTGTTCTGAATGAGATGGTGTGGCCGGCTTTTTTGAAGATTTTTGCTAGTCTGTTTGATTGTGGATTAATGTATGTCATTGTGATGTATGTTTTGTCAGTGGTGTTGGTGTTTTGTTTTTTGTTTCTTATTTTATGATTGAGTTTGTCAATTAGGTCGTGTTTGTAGCCGTTTTCTTGTGCTAAAGAAATCCAGGAATTAAAAAAATATATATTTCAGCTTTCAAACAGCTAGACAGCTGGATGCTCAACGATAGCTATTGAAATTTCTAGACATTTTATTCTACAATAGTTTGAAATATATCAAGGAATTACTGTAAAATCACTTCCCGGTGGTTTGGAACACCTAAAACTTTAGGTCCATCTCATCAATTATCATCATCCAATTCATTACCCACGCACAGGTCTCAGACCTATGTGGGCTTCATTCTCCGAGAAAAAAGAAAAAAAAAGAATTTACACTTAATAAAGTAGTGACTTTAAAAGTATTTTGTAATTATTTGCTTATCAATCATTATAATTAATAATTATTACAATCATCAGTGTCAAATACTTGTTGTTCTAGCAATATAATATAGTCTTTATAATGTATATATAGTAATAATATTTGTTTAAAATCCAGTTATAATCAAAAATCTAGTTCGTTGCCTTTAGCGTTTCCGTCAATCTGTTTATGTTGTATACAAATGTTTTGAATGTTTATGTTGTGAATCTACAATGAAAATGGAAAAAATTCAAATTAATTATATTCATTATTTTCAAGAAAACAGTGATACAAGTGAGAGAAAAAAATTCACAAACTATGAATGATACTCCTCACCTAGATACAGGTCTGTGTGTGAGGAGGGTCGTTTTCATGATAGTTCATGTATTGCCAAGGTATAATAACTTTTTTAACGTAGAAAATAAAAATCAAATTAGGCTATACACAATAAAAATCAAATAAATCTACATATTCACTCAAAAGTCACATATGTGAACAGAAAATCTAAATTATCTAAGTTTATTCATGATAGTTCATTGGTGTGATATGAAATCCAAGTTTAACCAGCAAAACAAGAAGAAAAAAAGAAAGCAGTAGCTATCAAGAGACATGAAAATTTTGAAAAACAGCAACTATTCAGAAACAACAACAGAAAAAAAATAACTAGATAAGGTAGGTATAGGTATAAGGCTATATGTAATTGGTTATATGTAAATGAAAAACATCAACTTTTCATATGAAATTTAACGACTTGCAGTCAAATATTTGTTAAGAATAAGTATAATAAACTCACTTAATCTGGCCGAGCGCTTTCGAATCTATGAGATCCATCTTCAGAGGCCTCTGAAGATGGATCTCATAGATTCGAAAGCGCTCGGCCAGATTAAGTGAGTTATTATACTTATTCTTAACAAATATTTGACTGCAAGTCGTTAAATTTCATATGAAAAGTTAATATTAACAACGCAGTTCATCATGGAACAAGAAATCCAGGAATGAAAAACATTATCAAGTTTTGAGTGTGAGGGATGACACATGAGCTCGCAAATTCATCAGCTAGAGCAGGGGTTCTCAAACTGTGGTACGCGTACCCCTTGGGGGTACTCGAAAATTTTCAGGGGGTACGCGGGGCAGGTTAATAAAAATTAAACCACTTTTTCGTTTTGTAGTCACGCGAGGTTATTATTTAATAACGAAATCTAATAAATTGAATACTTTGTGGTCGAGTTACTAGGAACCAAGAAATGCAATAGGTTTGTATAACTATTTCGTAGAAGTTCAGAGACAAGGTTAACGTTGGGGATGATTTAAGGTTTACCTTGAGTCTAGCATTGAGGAACTATGTTAAGAAGCAAGCTCATCCTTCTCATTAGTTTTTTGTAATGGGTTTCAAATATGGTTCCAAATGTATTATGTTTTTGATGGAAAAAGGTTTTTTAATTTAACCGGCATCCCCCCCACCCGCCACATCTCCTCGTCGGTAACAAGAGGGTATGCTAAATTTTAATTTTTCATTAAGGGGTACAGTCCTTAAAAAGACTGAGAACCCCTGTGCTAGACAAGACAGTGGTTCTCTTCAACCATAAAAAACATCTTATATGATTCTTTTTGTATATGGCTTGATGTGACGTATAAATAAAATTACCAAATATCGAGTGAACCAATTATTATTTTAACCAGTAGGCTGAACTTTTAGTCTACAAATTATGTTCCTCAAATTGTTCAGAGAGAAATTTTATCAAGTTTGAACTAATATTATACAAAAAATTGTTCCCTTTTTATTTGTTTGTTAATGGCTGAACAAAAGCTACGTAATTTAATAGTATGTATTCATGATACCACTTATATTTTCATAAACAATAAAAATTATTTTTAAAGGCTTTTCTTTTTGAAAGTAGTGGGATAATGATATTGAAAATACAACGATTTTATTCATCTGCTGTTTTGATCCATGGCCATTGGTTGATTTTTTTGGCCTACGAAATGTTTTGCTCTCCTTATTTTAATTGTCGAGTTCCTGGGAGCTTTACCGGTAACTGGTAAATGCTACCTAGTGGCGTCTGATTGATAGATTGGTCTATTCAATTTTCTTACGTCTAACGGCCAGTTGCACGAAATAAAATAAAATTTGAACACCGTAAGATGACACCATTTGACGGAGCCAGTGCAAACCGACTCCCCTATGACTTTCCGATTACGTCATCTTACGGTGGTTGAAATTTAATTTTCTTTCGTGCAACTGGCCGTTATACGTTAAAAAAATTGAATAGCCCAATCAGACGCCGGTAACATCTACTAATTACCGGTAAAGCTCCCAGAAACTCAAACAATAATTATGTATTTCAACTTTTTTATTATTGACTTTTCCTACTGAACAGTTATTTTTTACCTTACCTGTTACTGTTATTACAGGGTTAAACATTTAGCGGGTTGAATCTATTTTTTTCTCTATAAATAACGGATTTCAAGAAACCACTCGCAAACCGAACAATCCTCCCGCCAAACCGGCAGACGACCTTGACGGATGAGTGAGCAATAATCGCGATAATCCGATCGCCACTGTCAACAGACTGGTCGGTTATTGCTCTTGCGGGAAATTGCCCTGGGATGAAAGGCAAGCGACATTCATTTAGAATTCATTTAGCTACATTTAACATTCATTAGCATTAGCAGACTGAAGAAAAACCTGTCCCAGTGCCCCAACTACTAGGCCTTACAGTAGGCGTAGGCAGCTTCTTCTTCTTTTTTTAAATTATTTTCTTCTTTTTCTCCTCTTCTCCTCATTGTCCTCCTTCTCC